>ML322584.1:0-53105 GCA_005239505.1 Nicotiana paniculata
GACTTGGGCGAAACTGGGGACCCCGGGCGTTTGGGCTCTAACGCCCCCCTAACTCCAGGGGGGGCCTGGCGCTAGGGCCCTAACGCCCCCTAACGCCAGGGGGCCCAGGATTTATGGGGCAAACTCCCCCCTAACGCCAGGGGGTGCCAGGCTTTAGGGGGCAAACGCCCGGCTATCGCCCGGGCGTCTCCTTTTGCGTATTTTCGACGTATTTGCATCCCTTTAGCTCCGTTTCCATCTCCAATTCACCTACACATAAAATAAACTCCATTAAGCACATAACAAGTGTATTTTTATCANACCATGACAAATTGCGTTCATTCTTCTTCCGTCTATGAGGGCCAATTGCTCATAACGGCTTCGTACCCACTCTGCATCGCTGATTTCGGCTTCTTGTATGATTCTTAAGGATGGAATTTTGACCTCGGCAGGAATAACGGCTTCCGTACCATAAACCAACATGTAAAGAGTTGCCCTGGTTGATGTGCGGACAGTGGTGCGGTATCCCAGTAAGGCGAATGACAGCTTCTCATGCCATTGCTTGTGCTTCTATATCATCTTTCTCAATATCTTCTTGTTGGTGGCCTCAATGCCTCCATTCATCTGAGGTCTGTATGCTGTGGAATTCTTGTGTTTGACCTTGAAGGTTTCACACATGGATCTCATCAGGTCACTATTGAGGTTGGAACCATTGTCAGTAATGATTGACTTTGGAACTCCGAATCGACAAATTATGCGGTCGCGGACAAAGTCGGCCATGACTTTCTTAGTAACTGCTTTGTAAGAGGCTGCTTCAACCCATTTGGTAAAGTAATCAATGGCAACCAGAATAAACATGTGTCCGTTGGAGGCGGCAGGCTCGATTTGTCCGATGATATCTATGCCCCAGGCGGTGAACGACCGTGGTGAACTTGTTGCATTAAGCTCACTTGGAGGTACCTTTATCATATCCCTATGTATCTGACAACGGTGGCACTTCCGGACATACTAGATGCAATCCGTTTCCATGGTCATCCAGAAATAACAGACCCGAAGTATCTTTTTTTGCCAAAACGAACCCGTTCATATGAGGACCGCATGTACCAGCATGTATCTCTTCCAATAGTTTTGTTGCTTCTTTTGCTTCGACACACCTTAGCAAAACCAAATCAGGAGTCCTCCTATACAGGATTCCTCCGCTGTGAAAGAAATTGTTTGACAACCTTCGAAGTGTGCGTTTCTGAGTAGCGTTTGCAAGTTCTAGATATTCTCCCTTTGCCAAGTACTTCTTGATATAATGAAACCAAGGCTTTCCGTCTGCTCCTTCTTCAACATGGGCGCAGTAGGCCGGCTGATTGTGGATCCTCACTGGGATGGGATCGATGAAATTCTTGTCTGGATGCTGGATCATAGATGATAAGGTAGCCAATGCATCGACGAACTCATTCTAGATTCCGGGGACGTGTCGGAATTCTATCTTTGTGAACCTCTTTCTCAACTCCTGTACACGATGTAGATATGGCAGTATTTTGGAATTCTTCGTCACCCATTCTCCTTGTACTTGGTGTATCAATAGGTCTGAATCACCAATCAATAATAACTCCTGAACGTTCATGTCGATGGCCAAGTTGAGCCCAAAGATGCATGCCTCATATTAAACCATGTTGTTGGTGTAGGAGAACCTGAGTTTGGCAGATACTGGATAGTGCTGACCGATTTCTGATATTAAGACTGCCCCAATACCTACGCCTTTGAAGTTTGCGGCCCCATCAAAGAATATCCTCCAACCATCGTAGGATTCTGCAATGTCCTCTCCTATGAATGACAGTTCTTCATCGGGAAAATACGTTTTTAATGGTTCGTATTTCCCATCCACAGGATTTTCAACGAGATGATCTGCTAATGCTTGTCCCTTGACCGCCTTCTGAGTCACGTAAATAATGTCGAACTCACTTAACAGGATTTTCCATTTGGCCAGTTTGCCAGTGGGCATGGGCTTCTGAAAGATGTATTTCAACGGATCCATCCTTGATATGAGGTACGTTGTATATNGTAAAGAGTACCGAGCATCATATGGAGTGAATTTCTTGCTAAGATAATAAATGGCCTGCTCTTTCCTTCCTGTTTCGTCATGTTGCCCAAGCACGCAACCGAAAGCTCCATCTAACACAGCAAGGTAAAGTAACAGAGGTATACCTGGCTCGGGTGGTACCAGGACTGGTGGTGTTGAGAGGTACTCCTTGATTCTATCGAAGTCCTTTTGACAATCATCGGTCCATTTGGTTGCAGCATCCTTTTTCAGCATCTTGAAAATTTGTTCACAAATGACGGTAGACTGGGCTATGAACTGGCTGATGTAATTGAGCCTCCCCAGGAAACTCATAACATCCTTCTTGTTCTTTGGCGGAGGCAATTCTTGGATGTCTTTGACCTTTTATGGATCCGATTCTATTCCTCGACGACTGACAATGAACCCTAGTAACTTGCCAGCAGGAACCCCGGATGCACACTTCGCAGGGTTAAGTTTCAAATTGTACTTCCTTAACCTGTTGAAGAACTTTCTCAGATCTTCCATATGGTCAGTGGCTTTCCTTGATTTGATGATGACGTCGTCCACATATACCTCGATCTCCTTGTGAATTATATCGTGGAATATAGTAGTCATGGCCCTCATGTAGGTGGCCCCTGCATTCTTCAGACCAAATGGAATCATCTTGTAACAATACACTCCCCATGGCGTAACGAATGCCGTTTTCTCAGCATCTTCCTCGTCCATCCAAATCTGATGGTAGCCAGCGAAACAATCTACAAAGGACTGCAGCTCATGCTTGGCGCATTTGTCAATCAGGATGTGTATGTTTGGAAAAGGGAAGTCATCCTTTGGACTGGCCCGGTTGAGGTCCCGGTAATCGACACAGACTCTAACCTTCCCATCTTTATTTGGCACATGCACGATGTTGGCTAACCATATCGAGTATTCAACCACCCGGAGAACCCTGGCATTGATCTGCTTGGTGACCTCTTCTTTTCTTTTCAAGCTCATGTCTGGTTGAACTTCCTAAGCTTTTGCTTCACTGGTGGGCATGTCGTATTGGTTGGCAATTTGTGGGCCACAATAGATGCAGTGAGGCCAGTCATGTCATCATACGACCAGGCGAATATGTCCTCATATTCTCTTAAAAACTCTGTGTATTCCTCCTTTTCTAATGGCGACAGATGAACGCTGATGCGTGTTTCTTTGACGTTCTTTGCGTTTCCCAGGTTGACAACCTCAGTCTCGTCCAAGTTAGACTTAGGTCTATTCTCAAAGTTCTCGACCTCTTTCACAAATCCTCAGGTATATCATCCTTGTCTGAATCAGAATATGTTTGTTGCATTGCCTCGTTGCATGTCAGAATCGTCGGTTCATCAAGATAAGTAATAGCAATGCTGTGTAAATAAAGTAATGAGGAGGAAAATAGTAGCAAGTAAATGTACGATTTATAGAGAAAAAGCAAATTCTTTGATAAGTTGAATAATCATTTGAACATATAAGCTCTTTCTTGCAAAAATTAAAAAGGCAAAAAAAAAAGGAATATTTTTTTTTCTTTTAAATAAAAAAGTTGTAAATAAATGCTTGTTTTGTTAGCCTTGCTACCCCGAGGCTCGACGGGCTTTGGTCGTCCTGATAGACCAATTCTTGAGATATGATCCTCTGCTCACGATCTGTATGGAAGGGCCTTCCTCCCCTCCCTCTTCAAAAATGACACAACAGTCCATGTCCTCATCGTCCAAAAATAAATCCCTCATTGCCGCTGACACTTCTTCTTCGTCTGTACCGTAGATAATATCAGCTTGCTGGAAAGTTTGTTCTAAGTGAGGTATTGGCTGCTCCAATGAGTAGTAGGGATTGCGACATGGTGGCGACCAGTCCTTGAATTCCTTCCAAGTGTACTCATGGCCTAGTCCGAAAGAGGTACCGTGCTTCTTGAGTGTTATTGGCTTTGTTATTTCCTGGAGATTTTTACCGAGCCCTTTGCCTGGCTCGTATCCTTTCCAATTCAAGATGCTCTCGGTCTTACTGCCCCACCATTTATCCTTATCAATGGCATTAACTCGTTCAATGTTGTGGTAGATTACTCCACCCAGCTTCCTTCTCCCCTCAGTGACCAGAAAAGTCTGGCGACCGTAGATATGGTTGCTACCGTCGCCATGAATGACTACCTCTTGATGATTCCATTTAAACTTCAACGCTTGATGTAGGGTTGATTCCACGGCCCCAGCGGGGTGTATCCAAGGTTGCTTTAATAGGAAGTTGTAGGATGCGGGCACGTTTATCACCTGGAAGTCTACATCGAACTAGGTTGGTCCCATCTGTAAGCACAAGGTGATTCCTCCCATAATGGACCTTTGTGAACCATCGAAGGCCTTTACATTGATCTCTCCTTCTTTTATATCATGCAGACTTTTGCCCAATTTCTTGAGTGTGATCAGCGGACAAATATTTAGGCTGGAACCCCCATCAATTAAGATCCTTGTAATGAAGTGGTCCTCACATTGCACAATGATATGCAGTGCTCTATTATGCCCTAAACCCTCGGGCGACAACTCGTCTTCATGGAAAGCTTGTGGTTTTCCAGAACCTGGCCCACCATGTTTGCTATCTCTCCGCTAGTGATATTGTCTGGTACGTATGCCTCACTCAGCACTCTCAGCAAGGCGCTCCTGTGCGTCTTAGAATTCTGTAATAGAGAGAGGATAGATATCTGAGTTGGTGTCTTGTTCAACTGGTCGAGGATTGAGTACTCTTTGGCTTGGATCTTTCTCCAATGATTGTTTGAACCTGTCTCAATAGTGGGAGGATGGTTGGCGGCCTGCTTGCTGGATTCAGCCAAATGTTCAGGGGTATAAACTCCGCCAGTTCTGGTCATACTCTGTGCAACAAATGGTTTCCTCAGACCTGCTCTTACCCTTTCTCCTGACTTCAGCTGTGTAGTCCCATGGGATGGCGTTTGAGTAAAAGGGTGGCGCTGTTGACATTGCCACTGGAATAGGTGTGGTCATCCTCACTCCCGCCGGAGTATATGTTATAGGCGGTCGGACTGCTACTTCGAGTGGCCATACAAACTCAACTTCGATCGGCACTGGGGCCTTTCCCTTTGCGGTCGGTCTCGATCCAAACTCGAGTGGAATGGACATGTTTACCTCAGCATCCCCGGATTGCTGCATCTGAACAACAATTGGGTTGAGAGTAATTGTGGGCTTCTTCGGATCACCCTCCGCAATCAGCCCAATTGATCCCTCAGGATCCCAATCATCATCTACTTCAATCATATGGACACCACCTTTATGTCCCGGCAGCGGATTATTGTGAACATTAGGAGCAGGGTCCTTGGATACAATGATCTTGTTGTCTATGAGGGTATGTATCTTGTCTTTCAAGGAACGACATTCCTCGATGGTGTTTCCCTTCATGCCGGAGTGGTAAGCACAGGATTTGTTTGAGTTGATCCACTGAGAAGGGTTCTCAGGGGTGGCAGCAAGAATGGGTGTGACGTAACCGGCGACTTTGAGTCTTTCATATAGTTGATCAATGGGCTCGGCTATGGCAGTATACTGTTTTGGAGGGCGAGGTCTTGGGAAATTTTTGCGAGTAGGTGGTGATTGGTAATGAGAAGGTTGGGAATTGTAGGCGTTGTAAACGGGAGCTGGTTGGGAGTATCTGGGCGAGATAGGCTGATATGTGGGTGGTGGAGCTTGATATGTGGGTGAGGGTGCTTGGTATTGAGGTGAAGGTGCTTGGTAACTTGGAGCTAGTTGGTATGTGAATGAGGGTGTTGGATATACTTGGTATTTGGGCGGGGATTTGGCTTGTTGTGCAACCATCACGGCTCCCACATCCTTCTTTCTGGACATACCACCAGACTGTAGAGCTTTATTAGTAGCCTGTAAAGCTTCAAATTTGGTAACCATACCGCTTTTGATGCCTTCTTCGATTTGCTCTCCCAATTTGATGATGTCATAGAACTTGTGACCTTCGACCATCATCAGCCATTCGTAATATTGAGGATCCTGAGATCATACAAGTAAATTCTTCATTTGTTCCTCTTCTAAGGCTGGCCTAACCTTGGCAGCTTCTGACCTCCAACGAGTAGCATACTCGCGAAAGGTCTCCGTTGGCTTCTTCTATAAATTCTGGATGTAGAATACATCCGGAGCATTCTCTGTGTTGAACCTGAATCGATCCATGAAGTCTGTTGCCATGCTTACCCAATTAGTCCATTTCTTTGGGTCCTGGCTGATGTACCAGGACAGTGCATCTCCTTTTAAACTCCTCATGAAGAGTTTCATGCGTATTCTTTCATCTTCTCCCACGCCAACCAATTTGTCGCAATAAGTTCTCAAATGGACTCTTGGATCACCAGTACCATCGAACATCTCGAATTTAGGAGGTTTGTACCCCTCGGGCAGTTCGACATCAGGCTGTATGAAAATATCTTCATAGTTCAGCCCCTCAATCCCTCTAACTCCTTCGACGCCCTGAACTCGATCAGTCAACTTCTTGAGTTCCTCGGCCAAATTCCTGATGAGCCTATCCTTCTCGTCAGACTCAGGGGTATGTGGTGTGGAATGATCCACAGTTTCCACATAAATGGGCTTATTGTAGGCCTGGAAGTGGTCTTTTGTCAATTCCTGGAGAGGTGGAGTGTTATGGTGACCGGCATTGCATTGTGCTGGCAGGACTGGGTCTTTGGGGTGATTCGATTGTTTAGGGGTGTTTTGTGGTAAAGTGGGGTTTGGGGCATTTGGGAAGTGGGCATCTGGAACATTGAGGAAAAGTGATAGGTGAGCCAAATTCTTGACTTGGTCAAGTTCCTCTTGGAACTTCAACAGCTTCTTCTCCAGTGGAGACATACCCTCTTGCAGAACCTGAATACCCCGACCATCAACGATCTCAACATGTTCATCCCTGTTGTCTCTTCTGACGCCGCTTGCCTCTGGCATGTTAGTTTTACCCTTGCTTTTTCCTTTGGGAGGACTAGAAGGAGGAGGGCCCCTTGATCTTGTGTGGTAGGCGGATGATGCCAGAATGCACGAACCAACCTTTGGGGAGGGGAATAATAAATAAAGAAAACAAAAAAACAAAAAAGTAATGAAGTTAGTGAGGATCATAAAAGAAATATTGCAGTATTTAAACACATAAGGCGGAAATGTAAAGCATGTCCTAAGTTGGGGACCTCTTTGTGCCCGATGTAGGCCTAGCGACAAATTGATTTAGAGAATTTAAGATGCTAAATGCCTCATTTTATTAATAATAAAAAAGAAAAATCCAACACGTCTATAAAATGCGAAAAATATAAAATGTCACTAATGGACAGGGGCCTTATTACATCAGAAGGCGAAGTAAAGACAATCCTAACTACTTGGTCCCAGAAGGACCTTCCCCAGACTCGGCATCCCTGCTCGCTTTGATTAGCGTCCCCATCTCGCGGAGTCCCAGCAACAAGTAGGTCCTGGCCAGAATTCCTCCTTCGGCTCCCTCAGCCTTGTGACAGGTCTCGATCCTCCTAATGAACTTCTCCTCTAAGTCGACTATGCCTCGCTCCAAGTGTGCTAGCCTCTGGGTGGAGGTGATGGCCATGTCTTTCCATTCCTCTATCTGCTTCTTGTTGGCCTCGTGTATTCTGTGATGATCTTCTTCACAATCACGGAGCCTCTTGCGCAACTGTTTGAGTCTAGTTGTTGCCTCGTCCCTCTCATCTATGACCCTGTGGCCTTGAGCAAACCCTGGCTCGATACTTCCACCCCAGTTATCTTCCAACCATCCCAGATAATAAGGAGAGTAACCAGCATGATACCTGTCGGTTTCAATAGTGTCCTTTTCTAACCGGATCTTGCAGTGCCACAAATGCTGAGCTTGGCACTTATGAGGGGTGCCGTCGTTTTGGAAATCTGCCCTGAGATGACTCATCTTCTCTACCCTTGGTACCACTTGCTTCCTTCCTGCCTGCCTCATGACTCGGATCGGGACGTAAGGATACGTCCCTCTTAGATTAATCAATAACAGAAATTGGGTGTCTCGAGTTCGGATTATGAACTCGTCGGTTGGGAACAACTCAAACATCCACTGAATCTGATCCTCGGTCAAGTTCCCTAGCAATTCGGCCAATTCATTGGCATTTTCCGGCTGAGCAAACATGTCGGGGATGTAGTTCATACGCTTTGGATGATGGAAAGCAATATGATCATCCCAAACTCCCCTATGGATGTCCTGACGGTAGTCTCCCTTTTGCAAATGCTCAGAGAGCCATAGTTGGAGTAACAGATTGCAACCCTCGAAATATTTTGCCCCTCGTTGACACTTTTCCAAGGCTCGGTACATATCAGCAATGATCATTGGCACGATACTGAAGTTCTGCTTGTCAACCCCTTCCATCAGAGTCTTGGTAACCATGGCCAACCTGGTGTGGATTCTTTCTTTCTTTGTTGGGAACACCATCAGACCCAAGAAGCATACTATAAAGACAAATACCCGGCGGTAAATGTGCCCTAGAGAAGTAAGGGCCAACTCTTCCTGATAAGTGCGGTAAGACTGGCTACGACCATACCTCTCGTACAAATAGTCAAAGGGGATGTACGAGTCTTCAAATCAGACCAATTCTGGATTTTTCTTTAGCCCCATCATCTTGAAAAAACCTCGGCGTTTACGGTTTTCAGGCATCAATAACCCTGGAGACTCCCAAGCTAAACCGGCAAACCCTCCTATTTCCTCTAGTAGTGGTGTCATCTCATTGTTTCCAAAGTGAAAGACCGACCGATCATAGTCCCAGAACATGGTAGAAGCTTCTATCACTATATTGTTAGGCTAAATGTCCAGAAGAGAAGGCAGGTTGCCCAAGTGTTTTCTGACGACTAATCTGTCACTGGAGTGAAGATCCTCCCACCAGTTTAGTAATTTGGGGTGGATGTTGGTGACCATGCCGAATCTAGGGACCTCGTGCCTCATCTCTGCAAAACAAACAAGTTAGGCCCTTACCCCCACCAGACTCGACTATTTAACATCAATAATTAGAATGAGCATTTAATTCTCCAAATAAAGGCACAGAACGTGAAGGCGTCCGTTTGGGTTCCAGGGAAACCCAATGGACTTTGGACAAGTCTATCTTAAAGGTTGTTGTGCGGACAACATGTTAGCCTGGCTAGGTTTGACCATGATGCATGCAACATACAATAGAGTAAGGTTTATATGGGGTTTTAGACCGGTACCCTTGAGTGGACAACTCAAGGGGGAAGGCACGGAACTGTCGATTGCACCGCTGATCGACTAGTTTTACCGCAAATACGCCTTTCCGAATTTAGGGGTAGTAATATTGGAATAGCGAACAACTCATTGTAAGCGTTGCTAAAGGATTTTGTTTGGCACGAGTGGAATATGAACGCGGATCATGATATGCAATAAATAACATTTAAACAATTAGTCATGTATTTTCACATTGGAAAGCGGTAAAGATAGGAAATACGACAGTTATAATTGAAAGCATTTACAAAGAAAACATGAAGAGACGTCAGTTATGTTCAGGAAAAATAAATACTTGCAAAATTAAACAGTTACCAGCATATAACGGGAATAGGAAAGGGCATAAACATTTAAACAGAAATTGAAAGGTCCAAATTCACAAGACAACCTGTAATGGTGTAAGCCTAGGGAACATCCCTAGCAGGGTCGTCATGCTATCGCGCCTCCCTTTTTCCTCGCACGGGTCAGGTGCGGAGAGATCAGGTTCATGACATTCTGGAAAACTCCTTAAAGGAAGAGGTTTAAGGAAGAGTCGCCACCTAACGATTTGGTGGTGCGTTAGGGCACCTAGAGTAGATAACTCATGAACTAGTTTGCATTACCAGAGATTGGGTAACAGCTTGAAGTTATACTAAGGGGAAGGTGTTAGTCACCCCTCAAGATCCACAACTGTGGGTCCCAGCCAAGAAGTTTTGTGAACTTGGACAGTAAACAAATAGCAAGTAAGATTCACATAAGAGGGGATTTCAAACAAATAGGAAAATCTTTAAAGGTTTTGGGAAAACATTAGAGTAAAACATTTGAAAAAGAATTTTCCTAGGTTTAAAATAATACGTATCACATCAATGCAATACCCGATAATCACTTCTCGAAGAGGGGATACACGTGGTATTAGCGCACTGGTCATCATATCTGTATTCTACCCTTCCCACCCCGTAGAGGTTATTTAAAAAAGCGCGTGTTGGTCACGAAATCTTATTGCATGCTATTACCCGTCCCGTTCTATAAGTCCCGAAGGGTGTTTAGGACTACTAAATCATACAAGGTGAGTACTAGGTTGAACCCCTAGGTTTAAAGGATAAAATTCTAAGCGACATATAAAACAATTAGGACTACAAATATGGGAACACATAAGGGCAGATATAAGCTCACAGATTCCTCCACAGGTAAACACATAAATAGCACGTCTCAAACACAACCAAGGTCTCAAAGGCAGGATTTAAAATAATTAGAAAAACAGTAGGTTTCAGAAGTTTGACAAAGGACTGATAAAGAAGGGAATTAGAAAAAAGGACAGAATAGCCTTTGAGAAAAGGAATTGATTGGAAATCCAGTAATTTAAAGACAGTAGCAGGATTTAACAGTGATGAAGTTTTCAGTAAGAAAATGGATGAATAACTTTAGAAAACCAGTAATCAGAAGTAAAGCGAGATTTCTTTTAAATAAAGCAGAGTAATTTTCAACAGGAGTGACTTTCTTTGAAATAAGGCAAGAACCAGTAGTTTAAAGGAGTTTTAGCAAAAGGAGAATGAGTGCACAATTTCAAAAACCAGTAATTAAAAAATAGAGCAGGGGTTTAAGAAAAACAGAATGATTTGCATGAACTTCAGGAAGGGAGAATCGTTTTGAAAATCCATCAGTTGCAGGAGTAAAAGTAGTGACAAACAACAAGGTTCTAAGATTTTCAGAAGAGACTGATAAAATTTAAAAGACCGTTTTTAATACATGCAAGACGTAAAACAGACGATTTTAGTTTCAATGAGTATTAGGCCTAAGGTTTTCCTAGGCGTCCGTATATATACTGATTATGCACACATCGATTATGAGTCCTGAAGCATGATTTCTAGATGCAAATGCAGAAGCAGTATCATTCCGACATACTTTATTATAGTTATTAGCTATGAACATGATTTCTAAAGTAAATAAGAGTATAGTAGAGATGCTGAAGTAAACAACCTAAACATGGTTTCTAATGCATGGTATGCATGTCCTAAGAATGATACTATTGCACACATAGGTACAGTAAATCCTATGATCATGATTTATACCCGTAACTATATTAAACATGTATAGTCCCCTCCTATATTCACTATCCTGCCCCATGCATTCGTTTACAGATTATTACATGCCAGATAAGAAATTACAGAACTGAAAGGAAAATAAGAAGTTATTTCTATAGAGAGCCTTCAATCAAGCCTATATCTCCCAACCTCAATCCTTTCGAGTTTCACAGCCTTACATGGTCTGGGTGCGGCAAAGCTCCCTAGGTCCTTCGTGGGATCCCTGGCCAATACCAAAAACCATATATAATAACCAAAGTTGAACAAGTACAGTGTGGAATTACCAGTCCTAGTGCATCAAAGTTCAGAGGGAACTCATGGGTTCCCTAAGCAAGGCTTACACTGAGGGGGTGGAACCTAGATCTCAAGGAGTAATGTGAAGTGACATAAGTGATGTTGAAAAGAAAAGAAAGAGTTTTGAAAGAGATTTATTTGAAACATTTCATAAACCAGAGAGTTTTCTTGATAAAAAATATTTGGAAAAGAGAGTGATAAGTAACAGTCTAGAATGACCTTAAGAAATGCACACACAGAATCATACAGGTTCAACTACTACAAGCAAGGAGCAGTGGGAGTGGGGACATGTAAAACATATAACTATAAGCAGCCCAGTAGAGGTATTGGAATGGTTTAGACATGTTCAGAGATTGTTTTCCCTGACATAGCCACCAACCAGACATAAAAAGTCACATAGAGAGGGTCAAGGGATTGGGGGTACAACACAATCATGAAAACAGCTAATAGATATGCCCAAAACACACAGGACAAGAGAGATAATAGCATGCTGAGGATGTATTCTAGTTGTAAGTTTTACAGAAGAACCATAAGTAAAAACAGACTAAGAACAATAAGAACTGAAACAAGTAGAGAATCATGTTGTTGATGAAGCTTCAAAATTAAAATAAGGCATACCAGTGAAGAGGAAAGCAAGCAGAGTGAGAGAGAGACAAGAGCACAATGGTTAGCCTTGGCTTATAGCCGGCTAATAGTAACCAAGAGCAAGGAAGAGTAGCATAGCGGAGAACTTTTGTAAGAAAGAGAGAGTTCTAACACAAGTCAGTGTGTGTAAGAGAAAGCTTAGAACAATGTATTGTTTGTGTGTTGTTTAATGAAGGAGCGTGAGCACTTATTGTTGAAAACAGGTGATCAAAATAAGGTAAGAATCATAGATGCATGGTAATAAGAGAAGGCAGAATCAAATCAGTGTGAAAAATACACAGTTTCCTTAAATTATGTGATTTAAAATTCAAATGGTAAAGACACATAGCCATATAAGGTAAATAAAGTCAGCACCATACTAAATAAAGAAAGAATAGAGGTATGTTAAGTAATAGGGAACTCGCAATCAATTAACCCAAGAAATCAAGACAATTACTCCCTTAAGTCAAGAGATTCAAACTCAAACGGTAAAACATATAGTGATATAAGGCAAAGTAAAATCATTCAAGACTAAACAAGGAAATACTCAAGGTTTGTTAAGTAATAGGGTAAACAATTAAGACTAGATTCAGAAAGCCATAATAGTTCAGTAAATAGAGAGAATTAATAAACAAGGTAAGTGAATCGATCAGTCTAAACAAACAGGCAGAGTTTTTTAGGGCTTTGAAATACATATTCTGAATCAGATCATTCAATAAAGAAATCAGAGTCAATCAAGAGGGATTCATGCTCCAAATTTCAACACATATATAGAGAAGCTAACAATCATAGCAACAGACAAGTTCAGAGATGCATAAACAATCACATATAGATAACACGAATAGGTTAGTCCTTAGAAACTCAGCAGAACATATTCGAGGTACATAAACTTAAGCAAAGAGAGAGTCATGCTAGTACACAGAACCAAACATAGAAAAATTAGGGTTTTAACATAGGCGAGATAACAATCACAAAATCATCACGATATGCAGAGAATAGACGTAGGAGCGAAGAGAAACTCAGTTAAAACCCAACATAGAAGAAGTTATGAGAAACCCTAATTTTAAAAGGGAAGCAAAAACGTTTTAAAACTGAAAATTTTTAGAGATCGTGTTGAGAACAGTGTAAAACATGAAGAAACAAGTTTAAATCATTAAAAATACCAGATATTTAAAAGGTTTAGGCAAAAATTAGGGTTTCATAAGAAACTAGAGAAAATCATAGAACCTGTCGTGGAACTCAAAGATCGTGGTGGTTATGGCGTGGTCGTGTCAAAACCCCATCGGAGAGGGCCGGAAACAACCCAAGCAGGAACCCCAGCAGCCAGTAGGCATGGTCGATACCCTTGAAGGCTTCAAAGATGAGGTGATCTAGATGGAGGAGACATCATGGAGGCTCGTAGTCGAAAGGAGAGAGGTCGGAGGTGGCTGGAGACGGCCTGAGCTCCATCGGAGAAGAAGGTGAACCAGGGAAGGTTCTAGAGAGAAGGGAGAGGGAAAGACCGGATAGAGAGATGATAGGTCTCGAATGAAATGAAGGGTTTGGGGGGGTCGTTTGGGTTAATTTAGGTAAGCTTTGATTTGGGCCGTTGGTTTGAATTAATCAACGGCTCAGATTGAAGCAGG
The DNA here is from genome assembly GCA_005239505.1 of Nicotiana paniculata. Lineage (NCBI taxonomy): Eukaryota > Viridiplantae > Streptophyta > Magnoliopsida > Solanales > Solanaceae > Nicotiana > Nicotiana paniculata. Next base: position 13,860 of record ML322584.1, read on the forward strand.
GGTTTGGTCGGGTAGATTTTATGAATTGGGCTTGGAAATTGGGCTGGTTACATGGGTTGCGTATTGGGTAAATTGGGTTTAGAGATCAGGTTGAATGTTGCTAGAATTTAAATAAAGGTGGCTAGGTGTTAAATACCCGTAAAAATAGATGATCAATTAATTAAAATAGCTAATAATTGTATACAAATGAAATTAATCTTAAACATGCTAAATTAGAGTAATTAAATAATATAAAATGTAAAGAATGCATAAATTTTGAATTAAAACAACACAAAGTGTTTAATTGGGCTATAATTATAAAATTGCTGTAATGGAAATTAAATGAGACCCAATTGGCTAATTTGTGAAATAATTGAATTATAGTGGACAAAAAATGATTAAAAATAGCATACTGAGCCGGGAAACACTTTAAAATTATTTATAACATAATTTATGAATAATTATTAAAATATAAATATTAAATAATCGTGAAAATAATTTAGTAAAAATATGGAAAATAGGGAAAAATACTCCTTATTACAAAGAGTGATTTTGAAAGCATATATGAAAATTTGAAAATAATTTAAGGAAAAATTGGGTATCAACATTAGCATTTTAGAAGAATTTCATAGATTTGAGTTTGAAGTGAATTTCAGAGTTATTGATGTTCGGTTGGGATTCCGAGTCTGGGAATAGTTTCGTATGGTGATTCTGGAGTTTGGAGCGCGATCGGAAGTAAATTTGGATGTCCGTAGGTCATTTTGAAGTCATTTGGCTAAAGATAGAAATTTGAAGGTTTTTGAGAAATCTGACAGGAAGTGGAAGTTTTGATATCGAGGTCGGAATAAGATTCCGGAAGTTGGAGCAGGTCTATAATATTGAATATGAATTGTGCGAAAAATTTGAATCAATCGGATGTGATTTGATAGGTTTCGGCATCGGATGTAAAGTTGGAAAATTCTAAGTTCATAAAGTTGGAAATTGGGTGCGATTCGTGGTTTCGATGTTGTTTGATGTGATTTGAGGCCTCGAGGAAGTCTGCATTATGTTTTGGAACATATTGGTATAATTGGACGGGGTCCCGGGGGCCTAGGGTGGATTCCAGGTGGTTAACGGATCAATATTTGAAGTTGAAGAAAGCTGAAGGTTGTTGTCATCTGGTGTAACCGCACCTGCGAGACTTTGACCGCAGGTGCGGAGCCGCAGGTGCTGCTAAGGGCGCCGCAGGTGCGAGTTCTAGGCTGGAACTGAGAAGACCGCATGTGCGGAAGATGGGTCGCACCTGCGGAAGCATAGGTACGAAGAAGGGACCGCAGAAGCGAGAGATGCTGGGTTGAGTCAGAGCCATACCTGCGATGGAATTTTCGCAGGACCAGCTATTGGACCGCAGGTGCGAAAGGAGGCCTGGGCAGAATGTTTTAAAGTCGGGTTTTTGTCATTTCTCACCCATTTTTCATTTGTCATGGACGATTTTGGAGAGCATTTCAAGAGGAATTTTCCTCAGGCATCAAGGTAAGTAAATTCCTTCTGTTTGTAAGATAAATACAAGATTATATGCATGGATTAGGCATGGAAATTGGTAGGAATTTGGGAAATTTTTGAAGAAACCTAGAAAATGGTAATTTGGAGTTTTATCCACGAATTGAGCATGAATATTTGAGTAAATTGTATATTTGAGTTAGTAAGGCTATAGGTAGTATATACCTCCGAGAATTTCGGATTTCCGGGCACGTGGGCCCGAGGGCATTTTGGTCATTTCACTGAGCAGGATTGAGAAAGTAATTTTTTTGAATTTGTTGTGAGTATTAGGATGAATTTTTATTGCTTTGCTGTTATGTGGTAGTTTCGGAGCGTTGTGCGTCCGTTGGAGTCGTCGGAAGAGCTTGGAAGCCGGTATTGGAATTTCGGAGCGAGGTAAGTCTCCTTTCTAACTTTGTGAGGGGGAATTGTCCCCCTAGGTGAATTAATTAAGTATATGCTATTATTTTCGGGGTCTACGTACGCACGAGGTGATGGGAGTCCGTGCGTAGCTACTATTATGCCATGTCCGGGTAGCCTAGGACCCACTAGCATGCCTTACCTGTTGTACCTGTGATCTTGTCTGTGATATTAAGCTGGTAATATAATCGAAATTTTAATTTAATGACTAAGGAGGATTAGAGTTTATTTTCTAAATCATCTAAAAAGAGAATTTATTTCCTTCGCGGGCAATTGTATTTCCACTAAGGTTGTGTTATTAAACGTTATATAAACTCGGCAAAGGAATTTCGAAAAAGAGATTTAAATACTATTTGTGATTTTGAAAAGAGAAATCGGTCATTTACTTGAGTATTTGTGTTCCCGACGTATTCGGGGTGGATTTGTTGATTGTGCATGTCTGCATGTGACCGCTTCGCAATTTACATTTCGCGAGCAGAGTGCTATTTCCCCCACTCTCATGGGAGCGGGCCATACGCCACGACGGATTTAAAATGCACTTTTGGTACGGGCCGTTCGATCCTCGCAGTGCATAAATATGATTATTATATTGAGAGGTGCACTTATGGGACGGGCCGTTCGATCCTCGGCAGTGCATAGACATGAGTATGTTATTGAGAGGTGCATTTTTGGTACGGGCTGTTCGATCCTCGGCAGTGCACAAAATTGATTATTATGACGGCTTAGACCGGTTGTCCTTATCCCGTATGTGCATGCTAAATTTTTAAATGTGTTCTTCATGATTTTTGAAGTAATAAGATATTTGGGGGAAATAAAGAAATTGTGAATTTATGATATTTGGAGAAAAACAAAGAGGAAATTGTTTATTTAAGATATTTTGGAAAATGATGAGAAAGTGGTGACTGTTTGTTTATTTCCAGCACTTACTTGGATTTCGGTGCCTTATATATATGCTGCTTTACTACCTTTACATGCCTATTGTGTTCATCTTACACTGTTAATTAATTTGCTGGCCCTTAGTGAGTGTCTAATTCGACCTATCGTCACTACCTCTCTGAGGTTAGGCGGGCGACTTACTGAGTACACATTGTTTTTGTACTCATGCTACACTTGTTGTGCATTTTATTGCACAGGTAATTTCATAGCAATGTGGAGGATTCGGAGACTTAGGCGAGCTGCATCATCCGGAGGCGATCCGCAGCTGACAGAGTCTCCTTCGTACTGTATTTATTTAATTTTAAATTTCCTTGTCCAGTTGTATTTTGGACAGGCTTTGTAATGACTGTATTGATTCTTAGAAATTGCTCATGTACTTGTGACACCGGATTCTGGGATATGTTTTGGGATATAATTGCTTAAGTGTAATCTTTAAACCATTATTTTAATTAACAAAATTTTCTTTGGTTAATATGTAATTAAGTGAAAGGAAATGTTTTCATAGATGTTTTTAAAATCGGAAAGTTCTTTCTATTAATTAATGATTTGTCTTGCCTAACATTGATGTCCGGTGCCATCACGACCTTATGGATTTTGGGTCGTGACAGTCACTCCCTGTGACGACACGGCCGGTCGTCTTAAGAATTAATGCCCTGATCCCCTATTAACTGTTTTCCCCCAAGTCTTTTTCTGCTAAATTGAATTGCCGGGACGTTCACTTTTGAGTTTCGGAGAGTTTTGGGACACTTAGTCCCTAAATTAGAAAGTGTTGGAAAATTGCCTGTAGTCGGGACAGTGTGAAGACGTCCTCGGAATGGAAATCTGATGTTCCGTTAGCTCCGTTAGGTAATTTCGGGGTTGGGAGCGTGTTCGGAATGCATTTTGGAAGTCCGTAGCTCATTTAGGCTTAAAATGCCGAAGTTTGAATTTTTTTGAAGTTCCCAGTCCGATAGTGAGTTTTTGATCCGAGGGTCCGAATGGAATTCTGGAAGTTGCAGTAGTTCCGTCATGTCATTTGGGATGTGTGTGCAAAATTTGAGTTCATTTGGATGAGTTTAGACGTGTTTCGGCGTCGGATGTGAATTCTAGAATTTTCCTAAATTCCTAGGCTTGAACCTATGCATAATCGATGATTTTGATGTTATGAGACGTGTTTTTAAGGCTCGACCTAGTTCAAATAAGAAATTAGGGTCGGTTGGTAGTTTTGGTTGAGGTCCCGGGGGGTCTCGGGGTTATTTCGGATGATTAAACGGAGAATTTTGGACTTAGTAAATTGCTGAACCAGACCTCTTCTGGTGTCTTCGCACCTGCGAAGGTTTTTCCGCAGGTGCGGACTCGCAGGTGCGGTAGGTTTGATCGCAGGTGCGATAAAGGGGGATTTGACCAGTGGTCGCAGGTGCGACCTGGGTTCCGCAGGTGCGAGACTGCAGGCGCGACCAAACGACCGCAGGTGCGACCCCCAGTGAACTTAAGTGAATTCCGCACCTGCGATGCTTTTTCCGCAGGTGCGGTGATCGGGACCGCAGGTGCGAGATCCCTTTGTGTTTTATTCCAAAAATCCGAGGGGTTATTTCATAAGTCTAAAAATCGTGTACGGGCTCGGGAATTGGCAATTTTCAGTGGGTTTTCAAGAGAAGGATCATAGGTAACATTTTCTAATCCTAATTCATTGTTAGACTATTAATCCCCGTTGTTTTTTTTTGGTTTAACTATCAAAAATGGGGTAAAAAACCATGGGAAATTGATGAAACTTCCCCAAACCGAAATTTTTAGAATTTAAGGGGTTTTTGGCATCAGATTTCGATTTTTTCTGGTCGAGTGAGTTCGTGAGTGAATGGGTATCCGAAAAATATAACTTTTACCCGATTCCGAGATGTGGGCCCAAGGGGCATTTTGGTCATTTTACCTAATTTCGTGCCTTAGCTTTGAATTAAATAGTAGAATCAGTTTCTTGAGATGTTATTTATGATATGTAATTGTTTTGGAAAGATTTGGGCCATTTGGAGTCGGATACTCGTGGAAAAAGTGTGGTTTCAAGTTGATTTTGGGCCGGTTCGAGGTAAGTGGCTTGTCTAACCTTGTGTGGGGAACCTTTCCCCTTAGGATGTGATATTTTGTAATTGAATGCCTTGTACGTGAGGTGACGAGCGTGTACTTATGCTAATTGTTGAAAATCCGATTTTTACTTTAAATATTTAGACTGAGTTTCTTTCTTACCTGTTTTATTCTATTTGCAATTATAGTCTATGTTAGCTTAAAAATCATGCCTAGTTGCCCTAAATTGCATATTTGCTTAAGTTGCCTTGTATTTTTTTCTTGCACTCTAATTACTAATGTCTTCTTGTTGTAGCTGCGTATTTACTTTGGGACTACGGGACGGTATCCCGGGAGATCCCCCTGCATATTTACTTTGGGACTACGGGACGGTATCCCGGGAGATCCCCCTGCATATTTACTTTGGGACTACGAGACGATATCCCGGGAGATCCCCTGCATATTTACTTTGGGACTACGGGACGTTATCCCGGGAGATCCTCCTGCATATTTACTTTGGGACTACGGGACGGTATCCCGGGAGATCCTTCAGATATACATATGATGGACTACGGGATGGTATCCCGGGAGATCCACTAGATAGTCGAGAAAAGGACTACAGGACGGTATCCTGGGAGATCCTCATTGTTACCATTGTTATTGAGCTGTTCCTATTCCGTGTTTAGTCTGTTCTTGTGTTTTGTTATTTCCTTGTTTGACCTGTCCTATTTCACTGCTGTATTCATTATTACTGTATGTTTTCATACTGTAAATTCCTATTATATTGTTTAACCTCAGTAGGGCCCTGACCTTCCTCGTCACTACCCGACCGAGGTTAGGCTTGGCACTTACTAAGTACCGCTGTGGTGTACTCATGCCCCTTCTGCGCATGCTTTTCATGTGCAGCTCCAGGTACCTCCACTCAAGCGCATTATCCCCAAGGTTGAGATACATAGCAGAGACTTTGAGGTACATCTGCCGCGTCCGCAGACCAGGAGTCTCTATCTTATTCCAGCTTTAGTGGAAAGCTTTTCCTTCTTTTCAGTTGTTTAGACATTCTGGAGTTAGAGCAGTGCAGTACATTTCTGTTAGCCTGTGTTTCCTGTGAGTTTCCGGGTTTTGGGGTGATATTGTAGACTTGCGCATTATTTTTGAGTTGTATATGCCGAACGACATTTATATACAGTCTTTATTTTAGATTGTTCAGTTTTTACTTAATTATTCCGCAAGTTATGTTATTTTTCCGCATTGTTAGGCTTACCTAGTTATAGGGATTAGGTTCCATCACGACATGTTCACGGAGGGCGAACTGGGGTTGTGACAAGTTGGTATTAGAGCCCTAGGTTCATAGGAGTCACGGAACATAGGCCATTTTATTAGAGTCTCGCTGATCGGTACGAAGACGTTTGTACTTATCTACGAGAGGCTATGTAACTGTTTAGGAAAAATCTTTACTTCATTGATTTCCTTGTCGTGCAAAATTTTTGACATCAATTCTAAACCTTTGTCTTCTATTCTCTCACAGATGGTGAGGACACGTGCTACTCGGGACGATTAGGCACCCGTGCCCTCTACTGCAGTCGTCAGAGGCCGGGGCCGAGGACGCGCACGTGGTGCAGCGAGATCACCTGCGCGAGCTGCCTCCGAGGTACCACCAGCAGATCCAGCAGAGGTCCAGGCACCTGACACGCCTACTGCAACCACTACTCCAGCCCTTCAGGAGACGTTAGCTTAGTTCATGTCTATCTACACCACTCTGGCTCAAGCAGGGTTGCTTCCCCTTGCTGCAACCACATCCCAGGCCGGAGGAGGAGCACAGACTCCCGCTGCCCGCACTCCTGAGTAGCGTGTGCATGTGGAGCAGGTCCCAGAGATCATTCCTGTGCCGTCTGTAGTGCCAGTTCAGCTCGTGGATGGGTCAGCTGCTTCAGAGGACGAGCAGCGGAGACTTGAGAGGTTCAAGAAGTATGATCCTCCGGTATTTAGTGGACTAGCATCAGACGATGCCTTGGAGTTCCTAGAGGAGTGCCACTGTATTCTTCGAACTATGGGCATATCAGGATCTAGTGGGGTTTCCTTTACTACCTTCCAGCTTCGCGGAGCCGCCTATGATTGGTGGCGCACCTATGAGTTAGACAGTCCAGACGAGGCTGCTTCACTGACCTGGACCCGGTTCTCAAATATGTTCTTGAGAGAGTTTGTTCCTCAGAGCCTCAGGGACGCATGGCACGCAGAGTTTGAGCATTTGCGCCAGGGTGCTTTGACGGTTTCAGAGTATGCTATCCGTACACCAGATTGGCTAGGCATGCACCGACTTTGGTTACTACTGTCTGCAAGAGGGTTCGTCGGTTCATCGAGGGTCTTATCCCACCCATCTGATGTAGCATGGGTCGAGAGTTGGAGATGGACATTCCTTATCAGCAGGTAGTGAGCATTGCTAGGAGTATCGAGGGTATGCTCGCTAGGGAGCGAGAGGAGAGAGAGGCCAAGATATCTCGAGAGTCGGGCCACTACTCCGGTGCCCGTACTCCAGCAGCAGGTCGACATGGTAGGGGTTATATGGTCCGCCCCGTTCATTCAGCTCTTCCAGCAGCTAGCGGTACCCCAGCTCCACCCAGGCCTCAGAAGCGTTACTATGCACCTCCAGTTTCTAGCGCGCCTCCTGCGCAGGGTGCTTTCAGAGGTCAGTCTGGCAGACCTGGCCCTAGCCAGTCAAAGCCACCACGTCCTCCCAAAGCTTGTTTCGAGTGTGGCGATACATGCCATGTTGTTAGGGACTGCCCCAGACTTAGTAGGGGTGCATCTTCATAGACTTTTCAGCCACAACGTGCTCAGCAGAGTTCTCAGGCCAAGATCACAGCTCCAGCTGCTACCCCATATGCCCAGCCAGCTAAGGGCGGATGTCAGGGAGGTAGAGGTCGCCCTCAAAGGGGAGGCCAGGCCAGATATTATGCTATTCCTGCTCGTACCGAGGTTGTTGCCTCTAATTCTGTCATTACAGGTATTATACTGGTTTGTCACAGAGATGCATCGGTTCTATTCGATCCAGGATCCACGTATTCTTATGTGTCTTCTTATTTTGCTCTGCATTTGGGTATATCCCGAGATTCTTTGAGCTCTCATGTTTATGTTTCTACTCCTGTGGGGGATTCTCTTGTTGTGGACCGCGTTTATCAGTCGTGTTTGGTTACTATTCGTGGTTTTGAGACCAGTGCGGATTTATTGTTACTCGATATGGTGGGTTTTGATATTATCTTGGGCATGGACTGGTTGTCATCCCATTATGCTATTCATGATTGTCACGCCAAGACCGTGACGCTGGCTATGCCAGGTATTCCGTGTGTTGAGTGGAGTTGTACCTTAGATCACACTCTTAGTAGAGTTATCTCTTTCCTTAAAGCTCAACATATGGTTTAGAAGGGGTGTGCCGCGTATTTAGCTTATGTGAGAGATTTCAGTGTTGATACCCCTTATGTTAATTCAGTTCCAGTGGTACGGGATTATCCCGATGTGTTTCCAGCTGATCTTCCGGGTATGCCGTCCGATAGAGACATTGATTTTGGCATTGATTTATTACCGGGCACTCAGCCCATTTCCATTCCCCCGTACCGTATGGCTCCTCCTGAGTTGAAGGAGTTGAAGGATCAGTTACAAGAATTGCTTGATAAGGGTTTTATTCGACCCAGCGTTTCACCTTGGGGTGCTCCTGTCTTGTTTGTGAAGAAAAATGATGGTTCTATGCGCATGTGTATTGATTATCGCCAGTTGAACAGGGTTACAGTGAAGAACCATATCCCTTGCCTCATATTGATGATCTATTTGACCAGTTTCAGGGCGCACAAGTATTTTCTAAGATTGATTTGCGCTCAGGGTACCATCAGTTGAAGATTCGGGAGCCGGATATCCCGAAGACTGCCTTCAGGACTCGGTATGGCCATTATGAGTTTCTAGTTATGCCATTCGGGCTAACTAATGCCCCCGCAGCATTTATGCATTTGATGCACAGTGTGTTCAGGCCATATCTTGACTCGTTCATCATTATTTTCATAGCTGACATTCTTGTTTACTCCCGGAGTCGGGAAGATCATGAGCAGCACCTGAGGACAGTACTTCAGACCCTGAGAGAGAAGAAGTTGTATGCAAAGTTCGCAAAATGTGAGTTTTGGTTGAGTTCTATGGCATTCTTAGGCCACGTAGTATCGAGTGAGGGCATTTGGGTGGATCCGAAGAAGGTAGAGGTCGTGCAGAGTTGGCCCAGCCCGTCCTCAATTACAGAGATTTGTAGTTTCCTTGGCTTGGCAGGTTAATACCGTCGTTTTATGGAGGGATTTTCATCGATTGCAGCCCCTATGACTAGATTGACCCAGAAGGGTGCTCCATTTAAGTGGACAGAGGAGTGTGAGGCGAGCTTTCATAAGCTCAAGACAACTTTGAATACAGCCCCAATCTTGATATTGCCTACTGGTTCGGGGTCTTATACAGTTTATTGTGATGCCTCGCGAGTCGGCCTTGGAGCGGTGTTGATGCAGGACGGTAGGGTGATTGCCTATGCGTCCAGACAATTGAAGATACATGAGAAGAATTACCCTGTCCATGACCTGGAGTTAGCTGCCATTGTTCACGCCTTGAAGATCTGGCGTCATTATTTGTATGGTGTGCCTTGTGAGATTTATACTGACCACCGGAGTTTGCAGCACATATTTAGGCAGAAGGATCTAAATTTGTGCCAGCATAGATGGTTAGAGTTGCTAAAGGACTATGACATCACTATATTATACCACCCGGGTAAGGCCAATGTGGTGGCCGACGCCTTGAGTCTCCGGGCGGAGAGTATGGGGAGTTTGGCACACCTTTATGCAGCTGAGAGTCCTCTAGCCTTAGATGTTCAGTCCTTAGCCAGTCAGTTCGTGAGATTGGATATTTCTGAGCCTTGCCGGGTATTAGCTTGTGTGGTTGCTCAGTCTTCCATCCATGATCGTATCAGAGAGATCCAGTATGATGATCCCCACCTTTTAGTTCTCCACGATAGAGTCCGAAGGGGTGATGCCATAGATGTGACTATAGGAGAGGATGGGGTGATGAGGATGCAAGGTCGTATCTGCGTGCCCGACGTAGATGGGATTCGGGAGTTGATTCTTGAGGAGGCCCATAATTCACGGTATTCCATCCATCCGGTTACCACGAAGATGTACCAGGATCTGAGACACCACTATTGGTGGCGAAGAATGAAGAAGGATATATAGCGGAGTTTGTAGCCAAGTGTCTCAACTGTCAGCAGGTCAAATGTGAGCATCAGAGACCGGGAGGGTTACTTCAGCAGATTGAGCTTCCAGAGTGGAAGCGGGAGCGGATCACCATGGACTTTGTGGTTGGACTTCCTCGAACTTTGAGGAAGCATGATGCTATTTGGGTGATTGTGGATATGCTGACCAAATCAGCCCATTTCATTCTGGTACTGACTACTTATTCATCGGAGCGGTTGGCATAGATTTATATTCGGGAAATCGTTCGTCTGCATGGTATTCCAGTTTCTATTATTTCAGACAGAGCTACTCAGTTCACTTCAGGGTTCTGGAGAGCCGTTCAGCAGGAGTTAGGTACCAGGGTGGAGTTGAGCACAACATTCCACCCCCAGACAGACGGACAGTCCGAGCTCACTATTCAGATTCTTGAGGATATGCTCTGTGTGTGTGTGTGATCGAGTTTGGAGGGTCTTGGGATCAGTTCTTGCCATTGGCGGAGTTTGCCTATAACAACAGTCATCAGTCCAGCATTCAAATGGCGTTGTATGAGGATTTATATGGTAGGAGGTGCAGATCTCCGGTGGGTTGGTTTGAGCCGGGCGAGGCCAGGCTATTGGGCACAGAGTTGGTTGAGGATGCATTGGAGAAGGTCAAGGTGATTCAAGATAGACTCGTACAACCCAGTCCAGACAGAAGAGTTATGCGGACCAGAAGGTTCGTGATGTTTCATATATGGTCGGAGAGCGGGTTCTGCTTCGGGTTTCGCCTATGAAGGGCGTTATGAGATTTGGGAAGAAAGGGAAGTTGAGTCCGAGGTTTATTGGCCCTTTTGAGATATTGAGGCGTGTTGGGGAGGTTGCTTATGAGCTTGCCTTACCTCCCAGCTTGGCAGGAGTTCATCCAGTATTTCATGTTTCGATGCTCCAGAGATATCACGGTGACCCGTCTCATGTCTTGGATTTCAGCTCAGTCCAATTAGACAAGGATATATCATATGTTGAGGAGCCTGTAGCTATATTGGATAGGGCAGGTCAGAAAGCTCAGGTCGAAGAACATTGCTTCAGTAAAGGTTCAGTGGCGGGGTCAGCCGGCCGAGGAGGCGACCTGGGAGACCGAGCAGGATATGCGCAACAGTTACCCTCACCTTTTCACTACTTCAGGTATGTCTTTATGCTCGTTCGAGGATGAACGGATGTTTAAGTGTAGGAGGATGTGACGACCCGGCCGGTCGTCTTAAGAATTAACACCCCGATCCCCTATTAACTGTTTTCCCCAAGTCTTTTTCTGCTAAATTGAATTGCCGGGACGTTCGGTTTTGAGTTTCGTAGAGTTTTGGGACACTTAGTCCCTAAATGAGAGCTTAAGTGTTGGAAAGTTTCCTGTAGTCGGGACAGTGTGAACACGACCTTGGAATGGAAATACGATGGCTCCTCTAGCTCGATTAGGTGATTTCTGGGTAGGGAGCGTGTTTGGAATGCATTTTGGAAGTCCGTAGCTCATTTAGGCTTAAAATGCTGAAGTTTGAATTTTTTGAAGTTCCCAGTCCGATAGTGAGTTTTTGATCCGAGGGTCGGAATGGAATTCCGGAAATTGCAGTAGTTTCGTCATGTCATTCGGGATGTGTGTGCAAAATTTGAGGTCATTCAGATGAGTTTAGACGTGTTTCGACGTCAGATGTGAATTCTAGAATTTTCCTAATTTCCTAGGCTTGAACCTATGCATAATCGATTATTTTTATGTTATGAGACGTGTTCTTAAGGCTCGACCTAGTTCAAATATGGTATTAGGGTCGGTTGGTGGTTTTGGTTGAGGTCCCGGGGGGCCTCGGGGTTGTTTCGGATGCTTAACGGGAGAATTTGGAACTTAGCAAATTGCTGAACCAGACCTCTTCTGGTGTCTTCGCACATGCGAAGGTTTTTCCGCAGGTGCAGACACGCAGGCGCGGTAGGTTTGATCGCAGGTGCCATAGAGGGGGATTTGACCAGTGGTCGCAGGTGCGACCTGGGTTCCGCAGGTGCGCGACCGCAGGCACGACCAAACAACCGCAGGTGCAACCCCCAGTGAACTTAAGTGAATTCCACACCTGCGATGCTTTTTCCGTAGGTGCGGTGATCGGGACCGCAGGTGCGAGATCCCTTTGTGTTTTATTCCAAAAATCCGAGGGTTTATTTCATAAGTCTAAAAATCGTGTAAGGGCTCGGGAATTGGTAATTTTCAGTGGGTTTTTAAGAGAAGGATCATAGGTAAAGTTTTCTAATCCTAATTCATTGTTAGACCATTAATCCCCGTTGTTTTCTTTAGTTTAATTATCAAAAATGGGGTAAAAAACCATGGGAAATTGATGAAACTTCCCCAAACCGAAATTTTGAGAATTTAAGGGGTTTTTGGCATCGGATTTCGATTGTTTCTGGTCGAGTGAGTTCGTGAATGAATGGGTGTCCGAAAAATATAACTTTTACCCGATTCCGAGACGTGGGCCCGAGGGGCGTTTTGGTCATTTTACCTAATTTCGCGCCTTAGCTTTGAATTAAATAGTAGAATCAGTTGCTTGAGATGTTATTTACTATATGTAATTTGTTTTGGATAGATTTGGGCCATTTGGAGTCGGATACTCGTGGCAAAAGTGTGGTTTCAAGTTGATTTTGGGCCGGTTCGAGGTAAGTGGTTTGTCTAACCTTGTATGGGGGACCTTTCCCTTTAGGATGTGATATTTGGTAATTGAATGCCTTGTACGTGAGGTGACGAGCGCGTACTTGTGCTAATTGTTGAAATCCGGTTTTTACTTAAATATTTAGACTGAGTTTCTTTCTTACATGTTTTATTCTATTTGCAATTATAGTCTATGTTAGCTTAGAAAATCATGCCTAGTTGCCCTAAATTGCCTATTTGCTTAAGTTGCTTTAATTGTACTACGTGAAACATGTTAGGCTAGAATTACTTGTTGCCTTGAATTTTATTTTGCACTCTAATTCTGATTGTCTTCTTGTTGTGGCTGCGTATTTACTTTGGGACTACGAGACGGTATCCCGGGAGATCCCCTTGCGGTATCCCGGGAGGTCCCCCTGCATATTTACTTTGGGACTATGGGACGGTATCCCGGGAGATCCCCCTGCATATTTACTTTGGGACTACGGGACGGTATCCAGGGAGATCCTTCGAATATACATATGATGGACTACGGGATGGTATCCCGGGAGATCCACTAGACAGTCGAGAAAAGGACTACATGACGGTATCCTGGGAGATCCTCATTGTTACCATTGTTATTGAGTTGTTACTATTCCGTGTTTACTCTGTTCTTGTGTTTTGTTATTGCCTTGTTTCACCTGTCCTATTTCACTGTTGTATTCGTTATTACTGGCTGTTTTCATAGTGTAAATTCCTATTATATTGTTTAACCTCAGTAGGGCCCTGACCTTCCTCGTCACTACCCGGCCGAGGTTATGCTTGGCACTTACTGAGTACCGCTGCGGTGTACTCATGCCCCTTTTGCGCATGCTTTTCATGTGAAACTCCAGGTACCTCCACTCAGGCGCACTATCCCCGAGGTTGAGAGACATAGCAGAGACTTCGAGGTACATCTTCCGCGTCCGCAGACCAGGAGTATCTATCTTATTCCATCTTTAGTGGAAAGCTTTTACTTCTTTTCAGTTGTTTAGATATTTTGGAGTTAGAGCAGTGTAGTACATTTATGTTAGCCTATGTTTCCATGAGTTTCCGGGTTTTGGGGTGATATTGTAGACTTCCGCATTATTTTTGAGTTGTATATGCCGAACGGCATTTATATACAGTCTTTCTTTTAGATTGTTCAGTTTTTACTTAATTATTCCGCAAGTTATGTTTTTTTTTTTGCATTGTTAGGCTTACCTAGTTATGGGGACTAGGTTCCATCACGACATGTTCACGGAGGGCGAACTGGGGTCATGACACTCCCTCACTGTCTCTCAAACTCCCTATGCCTAACCTTGGCTTCCACCTTCCATTTCTGGCTCGCCATTGATTATGTTGGTTCTCACCACCACCCCTAGCCTCCATGGCTCCCTCGCATGTCGGATTCCTGCTACCCTGAGGTCCTCAAGGTTCCATCGGTTGTTCAGCTCACACCTATGGTCTTTTCATGTCGTTCTCAGGCCACCCTTGGCCGTTCGAGTAAGACCTTTCTATTTTCCGGGTAGATCCATGGCTTCTAAGTCGAAATCTCTATATCTCTGGGTTATCTCTCTCTGAAACCCTAACTCATCTCTTGACTCTTTAGATCTGGAATAGGTCTGAGTATATTTTGAGTTATCTTTACTGTTTTCCCTAAGAATCTTCACGATTTTTAAAACGTATCTTCATCTTCAAAACTAGGGTTTCTTAACCCCTTTTCAAAAATGACTTTCCCTATGATTTTCAGTATCATTCTATGATTCTTACTATGTTTAAACGGTTATTTAAGTTTTTCCATTTTTATCTGATTCATTATGTTGAAAACCCTAAGTCTTTTGGTCTTAATCTTGGGTTTTGAATCTGCCTTTGATAATTTGTTCGTTTAATCTGTATGTGTGCTTGTTTCTCATGAACGTTCTATGCTTTTGTGATTTTTAACCTATTTGGCTTATTAGGGTTTCTGATTCTTGCTTCTTTTTGCATACGTTGTGTTTATCTCGCTTATTCTCAGAAATTTGTGTTAATCCCCTTAATCAATACTATGTTCTAGTTTGAATCCCTGATTTTGTGTGATTTTACTTTACCAGGCTTATTAGGGTTTCTGATTTCTTGCTTCTCCCTGCCTATATTTTCCGTTCATTTATGGTACTTTCATTTAGTTAATATTTCCTTTTATTGGAATCCCTGATTCCTTGTGATTGATATCCTTTATTCTCTACTGATTTCTGAACTATAACTTATTTTCTTGCCTTATTATGTGATTGACTACACTGTCAATCGATTCTTACAAGTCTTTCCTTAATTAGAATATTATGTACCTAGCGTAATTACATGTTCTATACTTACTGTGTTGAAATATTTCCTTATGTGTTATATTCCAGTCTTATGTGATCTCCTTCCTTATTTGTCTTTACCGTTTGAAGTTAACTCCCTTAATTGAGGAGTACTTATATTGATTTTATACTGATTGATTCTGATTCCCCATAATTACTGCATGACTTTGATTCTTACCTTATTATTCTACCTAGTTTCAAACTATATATACATGCTCTCTCATTAACACAAACACACGAACACATTGGTTCAAAAACTATCTCTCACACTCAAAGCTTTCTGCTTTCTTTCTTTGATATTTGCTACCGTTCTGAATTAGCCGGCTGTAAGCCTGTCACGACCCGAATTTCCCACCGTCGGGTCCGCGATGGTGCCTAACGTTGAACCCACTAGGCAAGCCAACGTGAATATCTAATTCACCTCTATTCCTTTATCATTATCTAATAATATGTGAAATACAACACTTAACATAAATAAAAGTACAAAACGAAGCAAGGTATATAGACTCAATTTAATGCCTTTACGAAATTTCACAAAAACCAATCCCAGAATTTTGGAGTCACAAGCTCACGGACTGTCACGACCCAAATTTCCCTAAGGTCGTGATGGCGCCGGACATCATCGTCAGGCAAGCCTATCATTAATTAATTGAAACAATTCCTGGTTTTTAACATTTATGAAAAATATTTCCTTTCACTTTATTACATATTAACTAAATAAACTTTGTCGAATAAAACAGTGATTTAAATATTACAATTTAGCAAACATATCCCAACACATCCCAGAACTCGGTGTCACAAGTACATGAGCAATTTCTAAGAATTTATACAATCATTACAAGCATGTCCGAAGTACAAATTGGACTAGGAAATTTAAAATAATGTAATAAATGCAGTACGAGAGAGACTCTGTCAGCTGCGGATCGCCTCCGGATGATGCAGCTTGCCTAAGTCTCCGCCATATTTCTATGAAAGTACCTGTGCAATAAAATGCACAACAAATGTAGCATGAGTACAAAAATAACGTGTACTCAGTAAGTCGCCCCCCTGACCTCAGAGAGATAGTGACGAGAGGTCGAATTAGACACTCACTAAGGGCCAACAAATTAATTAACAGTATAAGATGAACACGATAGGCATGTAAAGGTAGTAAAGCAACAATATATATAAGGCACTGAAATCCAAATAAATACTGGAAATAAACAAAACAGATACCACTTCCTCATTATTTTCCAAAATATCTTAAATAAACAATTTCCTCTTTATTTTCCCGCAAAAATCATAAATCCACAATTTCTTCTTTATTTTCCCCCAAGTATCTTATCAGTTCAAAAATCATGAAAAAAATATTTATCAATTTACCATGAGCATACGGGATAAGGACAACCGGCCTGAGCCATCATAATAAACATCTATGTGTACTGCCGAGGGTCGAATGACCCGAACCATAATATTTCTTTCAATCTCGCTGTAGCGTACGACCCGCTCCCATGAGAGTGGGGGAAATAACACTCCGCTCGCAGAATGTAAATTACGAAGCGATCACATGCAGTTATGCACAATCAACAGTCCACACCGAATACGTCGGGAAACAACCAAATAAATGACAGATTTCTCTTTTAAAAACCACAAAATAGTACTTAAATCCCTTTTTTCGAAATTCGCGTGCCAAGTTTTTATAATGTTTAATAATACAACCTTATCCGGAAATACAATTGCCCGCGAAGGAAATCAATTCTCTTTTAGATGGTTTATAAAAATAAACTCTACTCTTCCTTAGTCATTCAATTACATTTTGCGGTTATATTAGCATTATAATATCACAGACAAGATTACAAGTATAACAGGTAAGACATGCTAGTGGGTCCTAGGCTACCCGGACATGGCATAATAGTAGCTACGCACGGACTCCCGTCACCTCGTGCGTACGTAGCCCTCGTAGATAGTAACACATACTTAATTAGTTCACCTAAGGGGACAATTCCCCCTCACAAAGTTAGAAAGGAGACTCACCTTGCTCCGAAATCCCATAACCGGCCTCCAAGCCCTTCCGATGACTCCAAACGGACGCACAACGCCCCAAAACTATCCAAACAACGACAACCCAATGAAAATATACTCTAATATTTGCAACAATTCCAAATTATAAAATTTCCCAACCCCTCTTAGTGAAATGACCAAAATGCCCTCGGGGCCACGTGCCCGGAATCCGAAATTTCTCGAAGATACATTCTACCCATAGCTCTACTAGTTCAATCATATAATTTACTCTACATTCCACGCTCAAATTCATGGCTAAAAATCCAAATTACCATTTTCCAGGTTTCTTCAATATTTCCCAAATTCCTACCAATTTCCATGCCTAATCCATGTATATAATCTTGTATTTAACTTAGAAGCATGAAGTAGTTACTTACCTTGACATTGCATGAAGGAATCCTCTCTTGAAGCTCTCCAAAAATCGCCTAAGCCATGAGAAAATGAACCAAAATCCTTGTTTTAAAACATTCTGTCCAGGCAGATTTTCGCACCTGCGGTCCAGCCCTCGCACCTGCGCTTCCGCAGGTGCGCCCAAGAGTTTGCACCTGCGACTTCCTTCTCCTCCAGCCGGATCCGCACCTGTGACCCAATGCCCACATCTGCGCCTTCGCAGGTGCGGAAATTCCATTGCACCTGCGATCCCAGCCAAGCCTGCCCACTCTCGCACCTGCGGCCAAATCCTCGCAGGTGCAGATCACACCAGATGACAGCAACCTCAGCCTTCTTCAACCTCCCAAACTTGATCCGTTAACCACCCGAGGCCCCCGGTACCCCGTCCAATCATACCAACCTATTCCAAAACATAATGCGGACTTGCTCAAGGCCTCAAATCACATCAAACAACAGCGAAACCACGAATCTCACCCAAATCCCAACTTTATGAACTTAGAAATTTCCAACTTCTACATCTGATGTCGAAACCTATCAAATCACGTCCGATTGACCCCAAATTTTGCACACAGGTCATATTCAACATTATGGACCTTCTCCAACTTCTAGAATTGCATTCCGACCTTGATATCAAAACTTCCGCTTCCTGTCGCATTTCTCAAAAACCTTCAAATTTCTATCTTTAGCCAAATGACTTCAAAATGACCTCCGGAAATCCAAATTCACTTCCAATCACGCTCCCAACTCCAGAATAACCACATGAACCTATTCCCAGACTCGGAATCCCAAACGGACATCAAAAACTCTGAAATTCACTTCAAGCCCAAATTTATGAAATTCTTCAAAAATGCTGACTTCCACAATCCGGGTTATCCAAACCTCGATCCGAACATATGCCCAAGTCCGAAATCATCTTACGAACCTGCAGGAACCTTCAAATCCTGATTCGGAGGTCATTTACTCAAAATTCCAATCTTAGTTGATTCTCCCAGCTTAAGGCTTCTGAAATGAGAATTTTCTTTCCAAATCAACTCTAAACTTCCCGAAATTCTATTCCGACCACACCTACAAGTCATAACAACTGAAATGGAGCTGCTCACGAATTCAAACCGTTGAATGACGTGCTAGAGCTCAAAACGACTGGTCGTGTCATTACACGGACTGTCTATGAATAATACATATAACAGTCTGAATGAAATAAGTACATCTATTTCTGAAAGAACTAGAACATAATACAAAAAGAAGTATGAAGGGACGCCTGCGGACGCCTGCAGGACTACCTCGGGGTCTCCACTAGACTGAAGGCAGCAACCTCAATCTATGGTCCGTAGGGTCCTACACCGGGATCTGCACGAAAGTGCACAGTGTAGCATCAGTACAACCGACCCCATGTACTGAGTAAGTGTTGAGTCTAACCTCGGCGAAATATTGACGAGGCTAGGATACGACAACCAAGTCAACTTGTGCAGTTTAATAGTATACAGAGAAAAATAATTCAACGAGAAATAAACAGTTAAGCATAAGGAAAAAGGGGAACATGCTAAGGGGAGGAAATATCAATAATGGAAATAACGAGATAAGGCACAATTTAGATATCAATTTAAGCAACAGAATAGTAATACGAAAATCAAGTACACGGCATCACCCTTCGTGCTTTTACTTTCGTCCTAACCATCGGAATCAATATATTCTGCAGGGCATCACCCTTCATGATTTTACCTCACAATATCATGGCACGGCATTATCCTTCGTGCATTATCTCTCATATCATGGCACGACATCACCCTTCGTGCTTTTAAAATCACAATATCGGCACGACATCACCCTTCGCGCATTATCATTCACTCAAATCTCACGCACGGCATCACCCTTCGCGCTTTTACACTCTTCCTCACCCAAACACATTAAATGATAATAATCCAATAAGGAACAATAACGGAGTAAACAGAAATAAACCATAACGTCCCGGCAAGGGAGTCAACAGTGGAATTAATACCATCCCGGCAAGGGTAAACAATTATATCCATTCTCACTTAGTACATAACTTCACATAAAATCTTCAACTGAAAACTAATACTCAACACTATTCAATATCAAGGAATTTCCACCAACATGGATAACTATAAAGTGAAACTCAAATATTACTTATGAAAAACCACATAGATCATAATATTCGACTCACTAGCATGCTTGACACCAACGTATAGGTACTCGTCGCCTCACATATACGTTGAACATGATACTTAGGCCTAGAAATCTAATGGGTGTAATTACTTTCGGAATCCGGCCCCAAATCGAGGTCTAAATTCCCAAATTTGTAAAATCCCTAATTTCTACCCTTGAAGAACAAGATTCAGGCCTAGAAATCTAATGGGTGTTAATGGAAATTGAAGAAAACGAGTCTAAGAACACATACCTATGGTTTGGTGATGAAATTCCTCTTCAAAAATCGCCCAAGGTCAGATTCTATGGAAGAAAATATGAAAATGGGGTCTATTCCCGTGTTTGCTAATGTTTTTAAAAGACTGGGCAAAATTTAGCCTATGCGTTCGCGACCAGGGCAATGTGTTCGCATAGTCTTGACTTCACTGGCCTATGCGTTCGCGAGCCATGAGCCACGTTTGCACAGGGTTAAATCTACCGAGCCCCCAGCTCCCCTCCTAAGCTATGCGATCACGGATGGCCGGGTGCGTTCGCGTAGAGTAATCTCTTAAGGCTCCGCGTTTGCACCTGGTTCTATGTGTTCGCATAGTGAAAATTTGGCCCCTTCCCAATTTGTGTTGTGCGTTCGCGTGGGTTACCATGCGTTCACATAGAGAAAAATCTCAAACACCAGCAACAACCAAAAACACCAGATTTTCTAAGTCCAAACCACTCCGACACCTATCCAAAACTCACCTGAGCCCTTGGGGCTCCAAACAAACATGCACACAACCTCAAAAACATCCTACGGACTTACTCAAGCGATCAAATCGCCAAATTGACATATAAACAACGAATTTAGCATTAAAATCAAAGAAAATTTCCAAAACTTTCAAAGTATTAAATTTCACAACTACGGGTCCGAATCACGTCAAATGACCTCCGTTCCTTACCAAATTTTATAGACATCATAATTATCATATTGAGCCTGTACCGGGCTCTAGAACCAAATAGGGGCCCGATAATATATATTTCAAATATAACCAAATTCCTAAAAACTTATATTTAAAAAAAAATCTTTCAAAAATTCATTTCTTGGGCTTGGGACCTCGAAATTCGATTCCGAGCATACGCCCAAGTCCCATATTTTCCTACGGACCCTCCGGGACCGTTGATTCATGGGTATGGGTCCATTTACCCAAAATGTTGATTAAATTCAACTTAAATTCAATATTAAAGGCCAATCATTTTTCTCAGTTTTTCACATAGAAGCTTCCCGGATATATATCTGTGTTGTGCACGTAAAAACGAGGTAAGATAAAAAGAGGTTTTTAAGGCCTCGGAACACAGTTTTGACTTTACAAAATGAGAGATGACTTTTGGGTCATCACAAAGCCAAGGCAATTATTGTGCTCTCTCATCCTTCACTTTGTGTTTATTATCTTCTTTACTGGTATGTTCTGATTTCAATCCAAGTATCAAAAACAATATGTTTCTTTTGCTACTTCAGTTCATCATGTTCTAATCTGATTCTACCTATGGTTTTGTTGTTCGACATGTAATTGACCTCTTTGCTTCATCTAAGTGTGCTAGTTATGTCTTACCTCTTTAGGGTCAGCATGCTCTTATGAATCAGTAACCTGACTTTACCCTATTTTTTAATGCTTTTGTACTATTGCCTGGTTCTAGTATGCACCTATTGATTTGTTATCCTAAGTTGTCTTAATGCTCAATCATGTTTAGTATGAAATCATATACTCTACTGAATCCTCTAAGCATTTCAGATTCTGTAACTATTTCTAATTAGTACTCCTGAATCTATGTGTTACTTTATGCACCAAGTGCAAAGGACTTCTGCCTGTTATGTGTTCACCATACATGCTCTATTTGTCCCCAATCCCCAATTAACCCTGTGTGAAGATTTGTTCTCTGAGTGTTGCTGAACTTGTTTGACTGATCTGTTGTTTGTTAAATTACACAATTGTTTTCAAAAGTTGTTTTACTAAACAACTCTCTTATTTACAAAACTATTTCAACTAAGTCTCTTTTTACACTGCTTTCCTACTAAACTTTTTCAAAACTATGTCAAGCACTCTCACTCTACTCTTAGGTCCTTAAGTTCTGCCCCTCCAATGTGTGACTGCTTAGGGATCCCTATGAGATCCCTCTGAACTCTGATGCATTGGAGATAGCACTTCCACACTGCACTTACTCAGTTATGGTGGTGAAATATGGGTGTGAGCACTGCCCGGGATCCCTTGAGGTCCTTAGGGAACTCTGACACACCCGGATATGAGAAAGGCTATGAAACATTTGGGCATTTGAGGTTCTGGAAATCTTGGCCTGTTTTCAGGCTCCCTATAGTGTAACTTGTTATTTTTCTTTATCTATGTAATTTATTAAATATTGGTTTGTAATAATTATTGTAAACGAATATTGGAGTTGGCTAGTGAAAAGGGGAGGGTAGCTATAAATGTTATCAATATCAATGGGTAGAAACATGCCTTAGGTTTGCATTTCCTATATGTGCATTAGAATCCATGTTTGGGACCAATACATTCTAAGCATGTCATGCATTAGATATCATGTTTTAGGTTTACTGCTTCAACATCTCATTTGACCCTATTTATCACTTAGAAATCCTGCTTCTAGGTTAAATAATAGCATCAACATAAAAAATATTGCTCCTGCACATCCTGAAATTACCCTGTAACTCTTTGGGCATTTTAGAAATCATGCCTTTAGGAATTCTGTGTATCCTGAAATGATGTCTTAACCATTGTGCATTTATATGTGAATATTAGATATCCTGCTCTAGGATTTCATTTGCATCTACTTAACCACGCCTAGTTTAACTACTAACTAATGGAAAAGGTAGAAACAGTGTCACATCTGACTGTCTGTCTCTTAATAAAAATAGTAACAATCTCTGCATAATCGTATCACCTAGAACAACATGCTTTTAGGTAAAACAACTTCTGAACTGTATTTTTTTAACAATTCTGGTAATTATTATGCACAATGTCACGCCTAAGCAAGCCTTAGGTAATCAATCTCTTTAAAAGTTGGAACACTGCTTGGTTGTGTTTACTGTTTAAAGACACAGATTTTAAAATCAGCAGGCGAACTGATTAGGTCATTGCTATTGAGTTTATAAATCAAGCTGCATGTTTCTGTGCATTGACATTCACTTAGACATAATGCTTTAGGATCCTGTCTAATAAAAATGCCTCTTGTTTGTGTTTGAGTCATGCTATTTACGTGCATTATATATGGAGGTAAATCTGAGCCTCTTAATTGTTCTTTCCTGCCTTTATTTGCTAAAGTCCTATTTGTTCTTGCTTGTCGCCTAGTATTTTCTCCTTTTAAACCTTAGGGGTCTGTCTAGAACTGCCTATAGGTAGAGGTCCTAATTTGCTCCAGGACCATTAAGAAGGGACGGGTAACAACACGCATAGAGGTCGTTATACAACACTCGCTTAAATAATAGCTAAGGGGTGGGAAAGGGTAGATATGGATATGATGATCGGTGCGCTAATGCCACGTGTAGCCCCTTTCTGAGGAGTGATTACCGGCATTGTACTGATGTGAACTTATAGGATAAACAACCTAGGACTTTCCTATCCCTTACACATGTGTGCTTAGACTGTAAATCTTTCAAAACCTTATATATGTGCTTAGACTTTAAATCTTCTAAAACTTTACTGCACATGTGTGCTTAAACTGTGAATCTTTTCAAAACCTTTATTTGTTTAAGCTTATTTGCTACTTGTTTAAATTCACAAAGCTTGTTTGGCCGGGAACCACAGTTTTTGACTTTGAGGGGTGCCTAACACCTTCCCCTTCAAGTAATTTCAAGCCCTTACCCAATCTCTGGTTATTCAAATTTGTGTTATAATGACCCTTAGTAGGTTCCCTAACGCACCTTAATTCGTTAGGTGGAGACTCTTCAATTCCTTACATACCCCTTTTCCCAAAAGGAAGTGAGTTGTCCCAATAATGTCAAAAACCCTGACTGATCCGAAAGGAGAGGGGAAAAGGGACGATACAGCATGGCGACTCTGCTGAGGACTTCTAGGCTTTTACCATTCAAACTTCTTTGTGAATTTGTCTTTATTTTGCTAAAACCTGCACCCCTTTCCCTTTCCCTTTATGTGCAATTAATTGTTTACTTTCCCAAGTATTTATTCTTTTAATGAAACTGACATTGTTTCTTTTTGTTTTCCTTTGTAACTGCTTTTCAATCATAATTGTTGTATTTACCACTTTCATAACGTGTAAATACATGACAACATGCTTTTATTGCTTATTTTATTGTTGCATAATCATGCTCAACATCATATTCCACTCGTGCCTATGCAAATCCTATAGAAACACTTGATGAGTGTTTGCGCTCTTCTTATTTTATATCACCCCCTAAATTCAGAAAGGCTTATTTGCGGTAAAACTAGTCGATTGGCGGTGCAGTCGATGGTTCCGTGCCTTTCCCCCTCAAGTTGTCCGCTTGATGATACCAGTCTAAAACCCCATAGAAACCCTATTCTGATTATAACTGTACATGCATCATGGTCAAACCTAGCCGGGTTAGTATGTTGTCCGCATAAAAATTCTTTAAGACATCCTTATCCAAGAGTACATCGGGGTTCTTGTAATCCCAACGGTGCGATCACGATATGTGCATTAATTTGGAGAAATAAATGCCAATATGCTAATCACTAATGTATAAGTAGTTGAATCCGGAGGGGGAAAGGGTCTAACCTTGTCTATTTTGCAGAAAATGAGGCACGAAGTCCCTAGGTTCGGCATGGTCCAAAGAATACCACCATTGTTCCTGGATTGGTGGGAAGACCTTTCGCCAAGTGACAAACACCATGTGAAGAGGGTCCTCGGAAACTTACCCTCTTTACTGGATATCCAACCGAACAACATGTTGATTGAAGCAGCCACTATGTTCTGGGACAAAGAAAGGTCTATATTCCGTTTTGGCACATAGAAATGACCCCCCTCTTGGAGGAGATAGGGGGTTTCGCGGGATTACCTTGGGGCAGTCTAGGTTTGTTGGCGCCAGAAAATCATGCCACTAGGGGATTCCTGAAAATAATGGGTTTGAAAAGGAACGATGATTTAGAATGACTGACAGAGTCCTACATACCTTTTGACTATCTCTATGAATGATACGGCCATAGAAAATCCTATTGTATCTTCCACGATGAATTCTCTATTACTTCCTTGGGTCATATTCACCGCAGGGTTTTTGTGTTCGTCGTTTGCTTCCTGGGTATGATAGTATTTCTGAGCAAAAGAGACAGGATTCACACTAGACCGGCTATGGTAGCCAAAACCTTAATGGAGGGGATCGATGGGCAAACATATACCATTATCCCCATGATCATAGCAGACATATACAGAGCCCTGGACCGCTGTCAGAAGGGGTTCAAACACTTTGAGGGTTGTAATATGCTACTACAGGTTTGGTTATTGGAGCATCTCCAAAGGGGTCAATATCGTCAAGAGTTTCCACGAAGGGCGTGTAATGACCATATAGCCTTCCATCACCCTAAGAGAATGACCTACATCCCAGACAGGTTTGCTCAACCAGAAAATGCTACAGAATGGGCGCAGTTTTTTGACAATTTAATCGAGAAGCAGGTCCAATGGATGTTCGAATGGTTCCCTACCAGTGAGTTCATCATCAAATCGAGGGACGCTCCGCACCTAGTGTTGATCGGTTTAAGGGGCATATACCCTTATGCTCCCATCAGGGTTATGAGACAGGCAGGCAGGAAGAAAGTCATACTGCGAGTCTCTAAAATGAGTCATTACAGAGCAGATTTTCAGGACAACGACATCCCATAAAAATGTGAAGCTCAGCATATGTGGCATCTAAAGGTTATTATAGAAAGGGACACCATCGAGCCAGACAGGTACCATGCAGGGCATGTAAGCTTTTACCTATCATGGTTGGAAGACAGCATAGCAGGGATAGTTGAGCCAGGAATTGGTGGGGGAAACAGGGTCATAGACGAAGTTGCTGAGGCCCAAGTAAAATACAGTAAACTGCGCAAAAGGGTTCGTGAGTCCAAGGCCGAGCATCTGGAGCAACACAAGGCTATTATGGAACTGATCAATGAGTGGAAGGAAAGGGCTATCAAATCCAATGAGAGGTTGGAATATTTGGAGAAGGGTCTGATGTAACTAGAGGCGAAGACAAGGAGAGTCGCCGACTGCCAGAATGTTGAGGGAAGCGAAGGAGGGCATCTAGCAAGAGTATACCTGTTGTTAGGCATACACGACCTGGGGAATCTGATCGACAGGGACAAGAAGATCAAACCTGGAGAAGGTCCTTCTGGTACCAAATAGATTAGATTCACCTGCTTTTTCAAATGTAATAAGGCCAAGTGCCATTAGTGATTCATCTTATTCAGTGTCGTTTTTGATTTATCTACTTTTACATTAATGAAATGAGGCAATTATTGGCATCTAAGTTCTCTAAATCAACTTGTCGCTAGGCCTACCTCGGGCACAACAAGGCTCCCCAAATTAGGACACGCTTTATATCCCTGCAATGTTTGTTTAAATACTGCAATAATTTTCTCATGATCCTCACTGACTTGGCTACCTTTTGTTTTTGTTTTTGTTTTCTTTCTTTTATTCCCCCCCAAAGGTTGGTTCGTGCATTCTGGCATCATCATCATATCACACAAGATCCAGGGGCCCTCCACCTCTTCCTCCTCCTAGTCCACTTAAGGGCAAAGGCAAAATGGAAGATTTGAGCAATATCAGAAAGGAAAACACAATGACAGCTGAACGAACAGAAGATCCTGACAATCAAGGTACTCAACTCCAAGGGGATCTTGAACATGTGCGAAACTTAGCGAACCTGTCCTTCTGACTTAGTGTTCCAGATGTCAATCATCTGAACACCCAAAACCCCATACCTCCTTAGAATACCCCAAAAAAACAGAACCCTCCCACAACTCACCACCGTACAACTCCACCAAAAAATCAAACTATTCCACCACAATGCAACACTTGCCACACTCCGAGAAACACCCCACTGGTCATCCCTGAACCACAAAGCTCCACAGATGACCACCTCTATGCTCAGGCGCCATGCCATTATAACAACCCTATATACGTGGAGACTCTACCTCACTCCACCCAACCTATTTCTTACACACCTAAATCCAGTGAGAAGGATATGATCATTAAGAACTTGGACGAAGAACTCAAGAAACTGACTAGCCGATTCCAGGGCGTCGAAGGAATTGAAAGAGTTGAGGGATTGAACTATGAAGATCTCTGCATACATCCTGATGTAGAACTACCAGAGGGTTACAAACCTCCTAAGTTCGAGATGTTCGACGGTACAGGTGATCCAAGGGTCCATCTGAGAACCTATTGTGATAAATTGGTTGGAGTAGGAAGAGACGAGAAGATTCGCATGAAATTGTTCATGAGAAGCCTCATCGGATATGCTTTGTCTTGGTACATCAGCCAAGACCCTAAGAAGTGGTCCAACTGGGTAGTCATGGCCTCAGATTTCATGGATCGGTTCAGGTTCAACACGGAGAATGCTCCAGGAGTATTTTATATGCGGAACCTCAAGAAGAAGCCTACCAAAAATTTTCGCGAGTATACCATTCGCTGGAGATCTGAAGCAGCCAAGGTCAGGCCTTCCCTAGCAAGGCTGAACAACGTTATTTATTTCATTTTTGCTAATTATTTCCTTTTTGCATTTTTTGTTTTCCAATAAAATCCCGATGTTCCAAAATTGTTTGTTTAAATTATCAAAATCGCTTTTATGTTTCAACGAATCAGTATTTATTTATTACTGTTATTCTCTCATTAATTTTATCTATACATCATTACTATTTCCTGTCCTGATGAACCAATGACTGTGACATGCAATGAGACAACGCAACAAAAGGACAGCGATTTAGAAGAAGAGGATGTCATACCCGATGAAATTGTCAGAGAAGTTGAGGATTTTGAGAACAGACCTAAGTCCAACCTAGACGAAACTGAGGTAGTCAACCTGGGAGATTCAGAGGCTGTCAAAGAAACTCGCATCAGCATCCATTTGTCGCCATCAGAGAAAAAGGATAACACCCAATTCTTGAAAGAGTATGAGGACATATTTGCATGGTCGTACGACGACATGACTGGTCTTAGTACATCCATTGTGGCTCACAAGTTGCCGATCAATTCAATGTGCCCGCCGGTAAAACAGAAGCTCAGAAAGTTCAAGCCTGATATGAGTCTGAAAATCAAAGAAGAAGTTACCAAGAAAATCATCACCAAGGTCCTCAGGGTAGTTGAATATACAATGTGGTTTTCCAACATCGTGCTAGTGCCCAAGAAAGACGGAAAAGTTGGGGTCTGTGTCGACTACCGGGATCTCAACCGGGCCAGTCCAAAGGATGATTTCCCCCTTCCAAACTTACACATCCTGATTGACAATTGTGAAAAGCATGAACTTCAGTTGTCCGTGGATTGTTTTTCCGGATACCATCATATTTGGATGGACGAAGAAGATGCTGAGAAAACGGCTTTCATCACACCGTGGGGAGTCTACTGTTATAAGATGATTCCATTCGGCTTACAGAATGTTGGGGCCACTTATATGAGGGCTATGACCACTATCTTCCATGACATGATAAATAAAGAGATCGAGGTATATGTGGACGACGTCATTATCAAGTCCAAGAAAGACACCGACCATATAGCAGGTCTGAGGAGGTTCTTAAACAGGTTGCGGAAATACAACCTAAAATTAAACCCCACGAAGTGTGCATTCGGGGTTCCTGCCGGAAAATTGCTTGGGTTCATTATCAGCCGCCGAGGAATAGAACTGGATTCGTCAAAAGCCGAAGCCATCCAATAATTACCAACGCCAAGGAACAAGAAAGATGTGATGAGTTTCCTGGGGCGCCTTAACTACATCAGTCGGTTCATAGCCCAGTCCACGGTCATATGTGAACCGATCTTCAAGATGTTAAAAGGGGATGCTGCAACTAAATGGACCGAGGATTTTCAAAAAGTTTTCGACAGAATCAAGGAATACTTGTCAACGCCACCAGTTTTGGTCCCGCCCAAGCCAGGTAGACCCTTGCTACTCTACCTTGCAATATTAGATGGAGATTTTAGCTGCGTTCTGGGGCAGCAGGACGAGGCAGGAAGAAAGGAACATGCTATCTATTATCTGAGTAAGAAGTTCACTCCATACGAGGCACAATATTCTCTACTAGAGGGTACTTGCTGTGCTCTAACCTGGGTAGCCCAGAATCTGAGGCACTACTTCTGTTCCTACACGACATATCTCATATCAAGGATGGATCCTTGAAGTACATCTTTCAGAAGCCCATGCCCACTGGCAAGCTGGCCAAGTGGAAAATTCTGCTAAGTGAATTCGACATCGTGTATGTGACTCAGAAAGCGGTCAAGGGACAAACATTGGCAGATCATCTTGTCGAGAACCCTGTGGGAGGAGAATACAAACCTCTGAAAACATATTTTCCTGATGAAGAAGTATTATTCATAGGAGAAGACATTGTTGAATCCTATGACAGTTGGAGAATGTTCTTCGACGGAGCAGCCAATTTCAAAGGGGTCGGTATTGGAGCAGTCTTGGTGTTAGAAACTGGGCAACATTATCCGGTATCTGCTAAACCAGATTCCCCTGCACCAAAAATATGGCCGAGTATGAAGCCTGCATCCTAGGGCTCAACATGGCCATTGACATGAATATTCAAGAGTTGCTAGTAATTGGTGATTCAGACCTGATAATACACCAAGTACAAGGAGAATGGACTACCAAGAATTCCAAGATACTGTCGTATCTGCACCACATGAAGGAATTGAGAAAGAGGTTCACAAAGATAGAATTTCAGCACGTCCCCAGAATTCAGAACGAGTTTGCCGATGCACTAGTCACTCTATCATTCATGATACAACATCCAGATAAGAACTTCATTGATCCTATTCTAGTAAAGATCCATAGCCAGTCGGCATATTGTGACCACATTGAAGAAGAAGCAGACGGAAAACCGTGGTTCCATGATATCAAGGAATGTCTATCAAAGGAAGAGTACCCAGATCTTGCAAATAACACTCACAAACGCACGCTTCGGAGATTGTCCAACAGTTTTTCTTTCACAGCAGAGGAACCCTGTGTAGGAGAACTCCCGATCTGGGATTATTGAGATGGTCGATGCAAAGGAAGCCTTCAGACTACTCGAGGAGATATATGCCAGGACTTGCAACCCACATATAAATGTTTTTGTCTTGGCCAAGAAGATACTCAGAGCTGGTTACTTTTGGATGACCATGGAAACAGACTGCATCCAGTATGTCCGAAAATGCTACCAATGTCAGGTACATTCAGATATGATAAAGGTACCCCCAAATGAGATCAATGCGACAAGCTCACCTTGGCCATTCATCGCCTGGGGAATGGGCATCATTGGACTGATCGAGCCTACAGCCTCAAATGGACACAGGTTCATCTTAGTAGCTATTGATTAATTCACCAAGTGGGTCGAAGCAGTGACTAAGAAAGTCGTGGCAGACTTTGTCCGACCATATTATTTGTCAGTTTGGAGTTCCAGAATCAATCATCATCGACAACAGCTCCAATCTAAACAGTGATCTGATGAAAGCCATGTGCGAGACTTTCAAAATCAAGCACAAGAATTCCACAGCCTATAGACCTCAGATGAATGTAGCTGTAGAATCCGCCAACAAGAACATCAAGAAGATATTGAGAAAGATGATAGAAAAACACAGACAGTGGCACAAAAAGCTATCACTTGCCTTACTGGGATACCGCACCACAGTCTGCACATCAACTGGGGCAACTCCTTATTTGCTGGTTTATGGTACGAAAGTTGTTATTCCTGCTGAAGTGGAAATTCCTTCGTTAAGAATCATACAAGAAGCTGAGCTTAGTGACGCAGGATGGATAAGAAGTCGTTATGAGCAGCTAGCCCTCATATATGGGAAAAAGGATGAATGCAATATGTCACGGACAGCTTTATCAGAGCAGAATGACCAGATCTTTCAACAAAAGAGTCAAGCCGAGAAAGTTCACACCGGGGCAGCTGGTGTTAAAGAAGATATTTCCACATCAAGATGAGGCCAAAGGAAAATTCTCTCCCAACTGGCAAGGTCCGTATATGGTTCATCGAGTACTAGTGAGAGGAGCTCTCATACTTGCAGAAATGGACAGAGAAGTCTGGCCAAAATCAATCAATTCCGATGCAGTCAAGCGCTACTATGTGTAATTATTTATGATGTAAACTGAACTATGCCCGACCTGATTCCCGTTTAAGAGGGGATACGTAGGAAGCCCTATGGGTTCGGTCACAATTCAATAAAAATCTCATTCCCCCTCCCCCCCACACATAATTGGAAACTGGGGTAGAATTTTGAGGAGGACCCTCAAAATTCTGAAGCAAGTTCAGTCGACCGCAGCATGCGCAACAGTCAGAAGCGTCAACCCATCAAACTGGGGCATAATTATGAGGAGGACCCTCAAAATTCTGAAGCAAGTTCAGTCGACCGCAGCATGCGCAACAGTCAGAAGCGTCAACCCATCAAACTGGGGCATAATTATGAGGAGGACCCTCAAAATTCTGAAGCATGGGAGGTCGCAATGTCTTGAACCGTGTCACGGTTGTCGGTTCATCTAAATTTCTTAAAATATATCTTATACTATGTCTTTGCAAAATCATACATGCTTGCTTTCAAAATAGTTCTGTTTAGCAAACGCTACCCCCTATAACTTGAACAGGATCATCAGACCAGGTAGAACGAGTCAAGGAAAGCCAGCGGGGATATGAACCGACCTTCCCCATTCACAGAACTCACTATTTTTCTTTGGATGCAGGAACAAATGATAAACACGCTTCAAAGTCACAGTTGCAATTGCCGAAATTTGCTATCAGCATAAAGAAGAAACATGCTCCGTAGTCAAAATTCTCACAACAATGCAATGATGAAATCTGCTACCAGCTAAGAAAGTCTACTTTCATTTGCTATTTATTCTTCTGCATAAGTCTAAGCTCCGCCTTCATCTTGCATGGGACTAAAGCTCTGTCCCGCATTTTGCATGAGGCTAAGCTCTGCCTCCATTTGCATAAGGCTAATCGCTTCCTTCCTATCTGCATGAGGGTAAGCTCTACCTCCATCTTGCATAAGGCTAATCTTTGCCTTCCCTTACATAAGGCTAATTCCTGCTTTCATTTGCATGAGACTAAGTTCTATCTCTATACCTGCATGAGGCTAAACTCTTCCTCCAATTTACTTTTTTCACCTAGACTAAGCGCTGTCTCTCAAGCATTATTTACTTCGCTTCTCTTTCGGGCTAAGCTCTGCCCCCCAATTTGCAAGACTAAGCCTTGCCTTGTTGACATCATGTTATTGCATCTCATGGGATGAAACATCGCCAACTTGTCCAAAGGCATCATAGTCTAACGGCATCATCCTCATAGCCGGAAGACACCATGTCATGGCCTGAGGATCTCCCCCAATCTTGCACTATCATTATTCAAAGGCATCATAGTTCGGAGGCACCATCTTCATAGCCCTAGAACATCATTTCATGGTTGCGAGTCTTTCATCAAACAATTCATAGCCCATGACATCATGGTCTAAGGACGTCATCCCTAACCGTCCGAAGACAGCTTTCATAGTCCCAACGGGAACCTGCATCATGTTTAAATTTATGCACAATATACACTTGCGGTATTCTTATTTGCAAGTAACTCGGCGAGTAACGGTTATCCCAGCAAGAGCGATCTCGCTCCAGTTCTCCCAGCCATATCAAACCTAACCCCTTCCGTAAACCGTTCATTCATCCAGCCCTAGATGTTGCGTCCGCTCTTGTGATAACTTCATCGGTATACTTCGATGATGAATCCGGAACTACATACGGCCTGATTCCTGTAAAACCAGGGATATGTAGGCAGCTCAGAAACCAGGGCGCGACCCTAAATCTCTCAAATCGTTTCGCTCGGTCAAAATTGGCCATCATATCCTTACCCGACAACTCTTTCATCCTTTCCGGGTAAAGAGGGCAGCTGTTGATACATTTTCCAAAAAATATTTTAAAATTGGATATATACCTTCAAAATCATGCATTAATAGCAAATGATTTCAAAAGTATTTCTTGATTTAATTTATTATTCATGGTCCTATTAAGGCCAAATTATTCAATAAATAGCCAATTTTGCATCTTTTGGTTATAATTGCAAATTGCAATTATAGCCCAATTATATATCTTTATACCATTTTTACCCAAAACTTAGTCATTTGTATTTTAAAATACTAAGTAATCATTTTAAATTATTTTCTATGCATGAAATTCATTTTTTATGATTATTAGCTATTTTTACAAATTATTTTAATTAATTTAATTGGGTATTTAACAAATAGCCTAATTTCATTTCAATTCTAGCCTAAACTAAACCATCCCTAAACCCCAATTAAATTAGACCAATACCCAGGCCCAATCCACTAAAATTACCCGGTCCAGACCTGATTTAATCTCGATCGTTGATCAATTTTGATCAACGGCCCAGATTCACTCTTTCCTTAATTAACCTAAAAGACCTACCCCCCCCCAAACCCTTATTCTCTCATTCTCTCATCCTCACCCGTCGTCACTCCCTCACTCTCTCTCAAACTCCCTCTACATAACCATGGCTTTCACCCACCATTTCTGGCGCGCCGTTGATTATGTTGGTTCTCACCACCACCCCTAGCCTCCATGGCTCCCTCGCATGCCGGATTCCTGCTGCCCTGAGGTCCTCAAGGGACAAACGGTTGTTCAGCTCACACCTATGGTCTTTTCATGTCGTTCTCAGGCCACCCTTGGCCGTCCGAGTAAGACCTTTCTATTTTCCGGCTAGATCCATGGCTTCTAAGCTGGAATCACTCTATCTCTGGGTTATCTCTCTCTGAAACCCTAACTCATCTCTTGACTCTTTAGATCTGCAATAGATCTGAGTGTATTTTGAGTTATCTTTACTATTTTCCCTAAGATCTTCCCGATTTTTAAAACGTTTCTTCATCTTCAAAACTAGGGTTTCTTAACCCCTTTTCAAAAATAACTTTCCCTCTGATTTTCAGTATCATTCTATGATTCTTACTATGTTTAAAAGGTTACTTAAGTTTTTCCATTTTTATCTGATTCATTATTTTGAAAACCCTAAGTCTTTTGGTCTTAATCTTGGGTTTTGAGTCTGCCTTTGATAATTTGTTCGTTTAATTTGTATGTGTGCTTGTGTCTCATGAATGTTATGTGCTTTTGTGATTTTTACCCTATTTGGCTTATTAAGGTTACTGATTCTTGCTTCTTTTTGCATACGTTGTGTTTATCTCGCTTATTCTCAGAAATTTGTGTTAATCCCCCTAATCAGTACTATGTTCTAGTTTGAATCCCTGATTTTGTGTGATTTTTACGTTACCAGACTTATTAGGGTTTCTGATTTCTTGCTTCTCCCTGCCTATATTTTCCGTTCATTTGTGGTACATTCCTTTAGTTAATATTGCCTTCTATCGGAATCCCTGATTCCCTGTGATTGATATCCTTTATTCTCTACTGATTTCTGAACTATAAGTTATTTTCCTGCCTTATTATGTGATTGACTACACTGTCAATTCTTACAAGTCTTTCCTTAATTAGAATATTATGTACCTAGCCTAATTATCTGTTCTATACTTACTGTGTTGAAATATTTCCATATGTGTTATATTCCAGTCTTATGTGATCTCCTTCCTTATTTGTCTTTACCGTTTGAAGTTAACTCTCTTAATTGAGGAGTACTTATATTGATTTTATGCTGATTGATTCTGAGTCCCCATAATTACTGCTTGACTTTGATTCTTACCTTATTATTCTACCTAGATTCAAACTATATATACATGCTCTCTCATTAACACCAACACACGAACACATTGGTTCAAAAACTATCTCTCACACTTAAAGCTTTCTGCTTTCTTTCTTTGCTACTTGCTTACTATTCTGAATTAGTCGGTTGTAAGCCTGTCACGACCCGAATTTCCCACCGTCGGGTCCGTGATGGCGCCTAACGTTGAACCCGCTAGGCAAGCCAACATTAATATCTAATTCACCTCTATCCTTTATCATTATCTAATAATATGTGAAATATAACACTTAACATAAATAAAAGTACAAAATGAAGCAACGTATATAAACTCAATTTAATGCCTTTACAAAATTTGACAAAAACCAATCCCAGAATTTTGGATTCACAAGCTCATAAACTTCCTATGAATAATACATATAATGGTCTGAATAAAATAAGTGCATCTGTTTCTTAAAAACTAGAACATAATACAAAAAGAAGTAGGAAGGGACGCCAAGGCATGTGGACGCCTGCAGGACTACCTTGGGGTCTCCACTGGACTGAAGTCAGCAACCTCGATCTATGGTCCATAGGGTCCTACATCGGGATCTGCAAGAAAGTGCACAATGTAGCATCAGTACAACCGACCCCATGTACTGAGTAAGTGTCGATCCTAACCTCGGAGAAGTAGTGACGAGGCTAGGACACGACAACCAAAGTCAACCTGTGCAGTTTAATAGTATACAGAGAAAAATAATTCAACGAGAAATAAACATTTAAGCATAAGGAAAAAGGGGAACATGCTGAGGGGAAGAAATAGCAATAATGAAAATAACGAGGTAAGACACAATTTAGATATCAATTTAAGCAACAGAATAGTAATACAAAAATCAAGTACACGGCATCACCCTTCGTGATTTTACTCTCTTCCTCACCATCGGAATCAATATATTAGGCACGGCATCACCCTTCGTGCTTTTACCTCACAATATCATGGCACGACATTATCCTTCATGCATTATCTCTCATATCATGGCACGACATCAACCGTCGTGCTTTTAAAATCACAATATCGGCACGGCATCACCCTTTGTGCATTAAAATTCACTCAAATCTCACGCACGGCATCACCCTTCATGCTTTTACACTCTTCCTCACACAAACACGTCAAATGATAGCAATCCAACAAGGAACAATAACGGAGTAAACAGAAATAAATCATAACGTCCCGGCAAGAGAGTCAACAGTGGAATTAATACCATCCCGGCAAGGGTAAACAACTATATCCAATATCACTTAGTACATAACTTCACATAAAATCTTCAACTGAAAACTAATACTCAACACTGCTCAATATCAAGGAATTTCCACCGGCATGGATAACTATAAAGTGAAACTCAAATATTACTTACGAAAAAACGCATAAATCACAATATTCGACTCACGGGCATGCTTGACACCAATGTATAGGTACTCGTAATCTCACATTTACGTTGAACATGATACTTACACATAGAAAATAGGACACAACACCTATTCCCTCAAGCTAAGGTTAAGCCAAACACTTACCTCAAATTCCACGACCAAACGCAAGCCTCGATTACCGCGTTCCCTTTTGAATTTGACTCCAATTCACTTGTATCTGGACATATTCAACTCAATAACATCAATAAATGCCAAACAATTCCATCCCAACGCTTAATTATAGATTTTACATCATTCTTCCCAAAAAGTCAAAAATCGACCCCGGGCCTGCTTGGTGAAAACACGAGGTTCGGATCAAAACTGATCACCCATTCACCGACGAGCCCGAATATGTAATTAGTTTCGGAATCCGACCCCAAATCGAGGTCTAAATTCTAAAATTTGTAAAATCCCTAATTTCTACCCTTGAAGAATAAGATTTAGGCCTAGAAATCTAATGGGTGTTAATGGAAATTGAAGAAACCGAGTCTAAGAACATTCTGCAATTTATATGTGCATATTAGATATCCTGCTCTAGGATTTTGTTTGCATCTGCTTAACCACGCCTAGTTTAACTACTGACTAATGGGAAAGGTAGAAACAGTGTCACATTTGACTGTCTTGCTCTTAATAAAACTAGTAACAATCTCTGCATAATCGTATCACCTAGAACAGCATGTTTTTAGGTAAAACAACTTCTGAACTGTCTTTTTTAACAATTCTGGTAATTATTATGCACAATCCCACGCCTAGGCAAGTCTTAGGTAATCAGTCTCTTTAAAAGCTAGAACACTGCTTGGTTGTGTTTACTGTTTAAAGACACAGGTTTTAAAATCAGCAGGCGAACTCATTAGGTCATTGCTATTGAGTTTATAAATCAAGCTGCATGTTTCTGTGCATTGACATTCACTTAGACATCATGCTTTAGGATCCTTTCTAATAAAAATGCCTCTTGTTTGTGTTTGAGTCGTGTTGTTTACGTGCATTATCTATGGAGGTAAATCTGAGCCTCTTAATTGTTCTTTCCTGCCTTTATTTGCTAAAGTCCTATTTTTTCTTGCTTGTCGCCTAGTATTTTCTCCTTTTAAACCTTAGGGGTCTGTATAGAACTGCCTATAGGTAAGAGGTCCTAATTTACTCTAGGACCATTAAGAAGGAACGGGTAACAGCACGCATAGAGGTCGTTATACAACACTCGCTTAAATAACCGCTAAGGGGTGGGAAAGGGTAGATATGGATATGATGATCGGTGCGCTAATGCCACGTGTAGCCCCTTTCTGAGGAGTTATTACTGGCCATTGTACTGATGTAATCCTATAGGATAAACAACCTAGGATTCCACTATCCCTTACACATGTGTGCTTAGACTGTAAATCTTTCAAAACCTTATATATGTGCTTAGACTTTAAATCTTCTAAAACTTTACTTCACATGTGTGCTTAGACTGTGAATCTTTTCAAAA
Source organism: Nicotiana paniculata (assembly GCA_005239505.1). Classification (NCBI taxonomy): domain Eukaryota; kingdom Viridiplantae; phylum Streptophyta; class Magnoliopsida; order Solanales; family Solanaceae; genus Nicotiana; species Nicotiana paniculata. Next base: position 51,343 of record ML322584.1, read on the forward strand.
CCTTTATTTGTTTAAGCTTATTTGCTACTTGTTTAAATTCACAAAGCTTGTTTGGCCGGGAACCACAGTTGTGGACTTTGAGGGGTGCCTAACACCTTCCCCTAGAAGTAATTTCAAGCCCTTACCCAATTTCTGGTTATTCAAATCTATGTTATAATGACCCTTAGTAGGTGCCCTAACGCACCTTAATTCGTTAGGTGGCGACTCTTCAATTCCTTACATACCCCTTTTTCCCAAAAGGAAACGAGTTGTCCCAATAATGTCAAAAACCTTGACTGATCCGAAATAAGAGGGAAAAAAGAGGCGCGACAATCACCACATCAAATACAAAGCAATCATAACAATGACACAAGGTACGGGGAACAAGTCAATACAAGAACTTCAATTCACAAGAAAACAGTAGAACATCGTTCACAAAGAATAATCACGGTAAAGAACACTAAGTGTAAAGAGAACAACTTGATCAGGTAAAAACAAGACAAGCAACAAATCCACAAATTCGAGTCAACAATAAGAAGACAACACAAGTCAGATAATTCCAAGTAAGGACAAGCCGACTAAGATATAAGTTGTCTAAACCCCTTATGAAGTTGAGCAATTATGAGAGATATTCAACAATTTAATTAATTATAGGCAATTTATGAAAATATAGCATGAAGATAAAGAGGTAAAACGTTTGGTTAAGTCAAAACAGGGTCAAGTAGGCGATAAGGGTGAATCCTAAAGCAATTAGCTCTAATTCAAGCATGTAGGAGTGAAACTAGAAATTTAGAACTCAAGTGTATCATGAACAATATCATACAAGGTGAATATAAGGACCTAAGAACCCTAAAAGGTCAACTTTCTACAAATAATACCGAGCACACACTCTGTATTGGTAAAAAAGAGTTTCACACATAAGCCAACTCTTGACAACTCAGCCAGTTATGTGGACACAGGAGAATGCGACAGCTGGATGTGATTCTTTGAAGAGGTACGGAACAAAGAGGCACGATTCAACAAACCCTCGAGCTCATCAGCCATGGGAAACTCGCTCTAATCGAGACAAGGAAGGGACACGGTCAGAGTGAATCTAGACACGGATAGATTCAGGAATCCCCAATAAAAAGCCCAGACGTTATGTAACCTTCACATAACAGTTACGGTTTCCCTTGGTAACCCCTCATTAATGTAATAATTAGTCATTAATGAGTAATTATTGCAAGAACCAAACGTTATATTAAGAAACCTCCTATATAAAGGAAGGAAATATAACTTGTAAGGACATCTGATTTTCGAATACAATCTACTTTGCTTTTCTATATTTCTGCAACATTGTTTATTACTCGTTTCTCTTTATTTAGAATTATTTCCTTGATTATCAGTAACTCGTGTTCATCCTAGAAATAGCATTGGTCAAAGGATTTAATTCTTTGGTTAAACAAATTGGTTCCGTTACCGGGAATTCTGATAATCTTTGTTCATTTTTTCATCGATATCCTCTAAAACGATGTCGAAATCCAACGACAACAATCTATACAGGAATGGAACACCAGTTCCATCACCTCAAGGAACCCCTCGTGTTTCAAGGGAACCGTCCCCAGAAAGATCTGACAACAACACAATCATAATGAGCAGATGATAGAACAAGATCGAATAAGGAAAATGATTGCAGACTACGCGGGACAAGCTTTGCAAAAAATTTCAAGGGGATTACCAATAGCACCTCCTGCATCACTGACACCACCTCTAAACAATACGGTCACCGGGGAAAATCCTCAGTC
>MDKI01028116.1:0-17030 GCA_005239505.1 Nicotiana paniculata
TAAAATATAAAAATATTTATCTTCTATTATATTATCTATATTAAAAAACAAATCTATATATTACGATATTTAAGTATCATTCAAAAGTTATTCGAAAATATTTTCTTTAATAATTAGTTATTAAGTTAATAATTAATTATTAGTTATATTTTTGAATTTAAAAATATATATATATAAAATTTAATAATAAAAAATTAATGTCTAATGTAGGTTATTTTACTACGGAATATTAAAAGTCAAATTTGTATCTTGAAACTAAAAGAGAAAGAAATTTTAATTGGATGTAATAGAAAAATAATTATAAGAGTATCATAAGAAAAAGCCACATGGCATAAGTAGTTAATAATTAGTTATTTGTTATTATTTTTGAATTTATATATCTATAAAATAAAAAATAAAATATTTATAATATAAAAACGAAAATTAAATTGGAGAGTAGTTTTAATTGTCCATTGAAATTGGAGAGTAGTCTCAAGTTGGAGTCTTTAACTTATTTTAAAATAAAAAAACTAAAATTAAAAAAAAAACGCCAATTCAAAATTTCTTTTTTCTTAATAATAATTTTTATTTTCCTTTTTAAAAATAAAAAAGTTTATTAATTCAGAAAATATTATTAAGAATAACAAAATAAAATATAAAAATATTTATCTTCTATTATATTATCTATATTAAAAAACAAATCTATATATTATGATATTTGAGTATCATTCAAAAGTTATTCGAAAATATTTGCTTTAATAATTAGTTATTAAGTTAATAATTAATTATTTGTTATTATTTTTGAATTTAAAAATATATATATATAAAAATTTAATAATAATAAATTAATGTCTAATGTAGGTTATTTTACTACGGAATATTAAAAGTCAAATTTGTATCTTGAAACTAAAAGAGAACGAAATTTTAATTGGATGTAATAGAAAAATAATTATAAGAAGAGTCAAATGGATTCGGAACATAATAATCAAAAAAATTATGTATTAATGTTTTAGACAATTCAAAGTTGTTGTTTATATTAGTTTTATTATAGGAAAATATTAATGTAAAAAAAATATTCAAAATTTCATAATAGGAGACAGAATGTATAAAAAGAAAAATAGAGAGCTTAAAAATATTATAAATATATTTAAATGATAGAAGAGTTTTGATTAAGAGGATAAAAGCATAATATATATATTAAAAGGGTAATACCGGGTCCTACATGTGAGAATATACTAGGTATGTTGGGTAATAAGTAAAATTTTAAATCAATTGCTAAGCTAATAAAAAATCGCATGACATTATAATAATATTAAGTAATGAATAATACAGTAACTATAAGCTAAAAACAAAAAAAAATGTTTAAATATGTAGAAGAATAAGATTTATCTGAAGTTGAGTTTAAAAACAAAGTGGTAGTTAGAATTTTGTTAAAATAACATGATCTAATGTGTTCAAACAACATATATTATATTATTAAAAGGAGAGGATAAAGCCCTCTCCTTAAGCCAAGTGGCATCATAAGAAAAAGCCACATGGCATAAGTAATTAATAATTACTTATTGTTTATTATTTTTTAATCTCAATATCTATAAAATAATAAATAAAATATTTTATAATATAAAAAAGAAAATTAAAAAAACTTGTGCATTCAAATTGGAGAGTAGCTTCAAGTTTGAGTCTTTAAATTATTTTAAAGTAAAAAAACTAATCTATATCTATATCTATCTATATATCTATATCTATATATTAGTAAAAGGAGAGGGCAAAACCCTCTCATTAAGCTATGTGGCATCATAAGAAAAAGTCACATGGCATAAGTAGTTAATAATTGATTATTTAGTTAATAATTAGTTATTGGTTATTATTTTTGAATTTAAATATCTATAAATTAATAAAATAAAATATTTATAATATAAAAACGAAAATTAAATAGGAGAGTAGTTTCAATTGTCCATTCAAATTGGAGAGTAGTTTCAAGTTGGAGTCTTTAATTATTTTAAAATACAAAAACTAAAATTACAAAAAAAAAAACCGCCAATTCAAAATTTCTTTTTTCTTAAAAATAATTTGTTTTCCTTTTTAAAAATAAAAAAGTTTATTTATTCAGAAAATCTATATCTATATCTATATCTATATATTATTAAAAGGAGAGGACAAAGCCCTCTCTTTAAGCCAAGTGGCATCATAAGAAAAAGCCACATGGTATAAGCAGTTAATAATTAGTTATTGTTTATTATTTTTGAATTTAAATATCTATAAAATAAAAAATAAAATATTTATAATATAAAAACAAAAATTAAATTGAAGAGTAGTTTCAATTGTCCATTCAAATTGGAAAGTTGTTTCAAGTTGGAGTCTTTAACTTATTTGAAAATAAGAAAATCTATATATTATTAAAAGGAGAGGACAAAACACTCTCTTTAAGCCAAGTGGCATCATAAGAAAAAGCCACATGGCATAAGTAGTTAATAATTGATTATTTAGTTAATAATTAGTTATTGGTTATTATTTTTGAATTTAAATATCTATAAAATAAAAAATAAAATATTTATAATATAAAAACGAAAATTAAATTGAAGAGTAGTTTCAATTGTCCATTCAAATTGGAAAGTAGTTTCAAGTTGGATTCTTTAACTTATTTTAAAATAAAAAAACTAAAATTACAAACAAAAAAAAAAAGCCAATTCAAAATTTCTTTTTTCTTAATAATAATTTTTATTTTCCTTTTTAAAAATAAATAGGTTTAATTATTCAGAAAATATTATTGAGAATAGTAAATAAATTACCTATATTAAAAAACAAATGTATATATTACGATATTTGAGTACCATTCAAAAGTTATTCGAAAATATTTGCTTTAATAATTAGTTATTTAGTTAATAATTAATTATTTGTTATTTTGAATTTATATATATATATATATATATATATATAAAAAAATATACTAATAATAAATATGTTATAATAAAAATAAAAATAAAAATAAAAAGTTTATTGATTCAGAAAATATAATTGAGAATAATATAATAAAATAAATATATATATATATATATATATATATATCTTCTATTATAAATAAAGTAATATTCTAATAAAAGTTTCTATTAACAATGTACTAATACTAAATATTGGATAATACAATAAAGAAAAATACAGAACAATAAGTTATGTGATCTATATATTATTAAAAAGCCCTCTCATTAAGTCAAGTGGCACCATAAGAAAAAGTCACATGGCATAAGTAGTTAATAATTAGTTATTTAGTTAATAATTAGTTATTGGTTATTATTTTTAAATTTAAATATCTATAAGATAATAAAATAAAATATTTATAATATAAAAACGAAAATTAAATTGGAGAGTAGTTTCAATTATCCATTTAAATTGGAGAGTAATTTCAAGTTGGAGTCTTTAACTTATTTTAAAATAAAAAAACTAAAAACACAACAAAAAAAGCGCCAATTCAAAATTTCGTTTTTCTTAATAATAATTTTTTATTTTCCTTTCTAAAAATAAAAAATTTTATTTATTCAGAAAATATTATTGAGATAATAAAATAAAATATAAAAATATTTATCTTCTATTATATTATCTATATTAAAAAACAAATCCATATATTACGATATTTGAGTATCATTCAAAAGTTATTCGAAAATATTTGCTTTAATAATTAGTTATTTAGTTAATAATTAATTATTTACTATTATTTTTTAATTTAAAATTATATATATAAAAATTTAATAATAAAAAATTAATGTCTAATGTAGGTTATTTTACTACGGATTATTAAAAGTGAAATTTGTATCTTGAAATAAATTTTAATTGGATGTAATAGAAAAATAATTATAAGAAGAGTCAAATGGATTTGGAACATAATAATCAAAAAAATTATGTATTAATGTTTTAGACAATTCAAAGTTGTTGTTTTTACTTTTACTATGGGAAAATATTAATGTAAAAAAATAATTTAAAGAGAATGTATAAAAAGAAAAATAGAGAGCTTAAAAATATTATAAATATATTTAAATGATAAAAGAGTTTTGATTAAGAGGATAAAAGCATAATATATATATATATATATATATATATATATATATGATTATTAAAAGGGTAATATCGGGTCCTACATGTGAGAATATACTAGGTATATAGGGTAATAAGTAAAATTTTAAGTCAATTGCTAAGCTAATAAAAAATGGCATGACATTATAATAATATTACATAATGAACAATACAGTAACTATAAGCTAAAAACAACAAAAATGTTTAAATATGTAGAAGAATAAGATTTATTTGAAGTTGAGATGAAAAACAAAGTGGTAGTTAGAATTTTGTTAAAATAACATGATATAATGTGTTCAAACAACACATATCACAATATGACATGTTTAGTGTTCTTTAAAATTGATAGCAAAACGAAATGCAAATAGTAAATTCAAGTGGTTGGGCTGTTACAGATATAGAAAAGAAAATAGATTATTGATTATGAGATTTGAGAAATAGTGTCATGTCCTGCTTCTTAATTAAAATTTAATGGTTATATAAATTTTTTTATCTGGAAGGTTTATATTTTAAAGTTATTTCCAATTCAAATAATCCAAGTCAGTATTTACATTGTTTTTGTCTGCGCGGGTACTAATACTAGTTATTTGAATAACCAAAAAACAAAAGACTAGCAAGTTTTTGGCATAAGTAGCACTATTATAGTGAGTAATTTAACAGTAATGGTACAAAGGTATTTACCTTAAGCTACTTATTCTTCCATACTTTGATATAAAATAAAATCAAGAAAAAAGTAGAAAACAGTATGTCGGCCTACTGAACTATATGATGCACAAACAAAAGAACAAAAAAAAAAGATTACCTCAAGAGCAATTCGTCCTCCTAAAACACGCTCATTGTCAACTCCCCAGGTGAGACATTCATGGGTTCTTCTTAGATCTTTGTCGGTAAAAAATATGTCAGGATTAGTATAACCAATTTCTGTAACCCATCGTGGAAGAGGAATATGAACATCATCACCGACATTTCCTCCGCATTCATGGAATGACAGTACTACCTGGATATTTTTTTCAAAAGTAAGACGACTGAGAAAGTTCAATTCCTTCAACAGAACTTTAGAAGGGAAGAAGTCAAAGAAGACATCAGATCACATTAAAGATGCAATTCCATACAACCGAGAACTAACCCGCAGTTTTAAGTTAAGATCTCCAACAATTTCAAAAAGCCGCTTGTAACCTCTCCAATTATATCTTTGTGGGGTATGTGCCTCCACTATACCCCACCAGCACTCCACGACAACCCCATCCACCTTAGCTGACTTCAAGATCTTTAGTTGATTAACCAGATTATCAGCGTCCACAATTTCACATTCCATGTTGATGATGCCCATCTGTCATATTAAAGTCAAAATGGTTTACAGTTTCCAAACAATTTGACATGTTAAGTTGTAAGATAAGTTTTGATGAGACGACTAGGCAAGTAATAATTTAGGCACACACTAAAAATGATTAACAATATGCTTGGCTCCGGCATTCAAAAAGCCACCAAACAGAGTGAATCATATGATGCTATATCGATGAATAAACTTCGAGGAAACGAATAAGGTCCCACAAGAAAGAAAATCTAATTCAACTCACAGGTAGCATAACATATACTGGAATGTAGGGGGTACCCGTGAAATCTCGCTCCTGCGACCCAGGAACATCAACAACCTGTGAATAGAACACAAAAAATTATAGATAAAAATAGTGAAATCCTTCTCCCAAAGACGAAACAAGTCTATAAAAGTTAACAGTCATAGCCTAGTTCAAAATTCCCCTCCTATGAAAAAGGAAGAGAATACTATATAGTAATCCCCTCAAGCTGTAAACATATCAACACGCAGTGACATATTCCTTATCTCGACTCAATTTTAATCACTTATTCAGGACTAATAATTCAACAATATCATGAATCAGGCGACAAGAAACAGACATAAGCACGTTATTATAACTTCAAAAATTAAAGCAGGTTGTGCAATGTGTAATTAAGAAATAAAACTTGTGAACTAATTAACCGACCCTTTTCATTAACTTCACCGTACAACCATGTCTGCCCAATGTACAAGCTTCAGCTGTAGCTTCAACCTCTTCTATTCTAAATCGTATCACAATGCAATTAATTCAAAATCAAACATGTAAAGCTGCAAAAAAGTTAACACTAGAGTTATCCGGCGCAAATATTTGGTTACCTTTGGATCATCATTGGAAGGCCAATTAATTGAAGAGTCATCTCTAGAAGGATCAACATTCTCGTCTCTAACCATAGCCATGGTACAAGTTCGAGGGAAAGAGCTTGAATTCACCATAAAACCCCTTGAGAGGAAATTCGCCGGCTTCCGGATTCGACTAAAACTGACTGTCGGAGAAGCTGAAAGTATGGCCCGTGGCTGTCCAACAAGTGAAGAAAATGCCGCTGCCATTTCAGTTCAATTCTCCTCCTATTCTGAATGGGCGATTAGACTTCTCTCTAAGTGGAAATTGAGGAGTTCCACTTCCGTGGGACACGGGGTTTAGTTAATTAAGGATATCAAAGTGACGGGACATAGAAAATAGTTAGATCTTATCACGTGCGAGAATCCGAATTATACATTGACCCCTATGGTTGCAACGATGTATTTTGAGCCCCTAATTTTTGTAAGATGGCAGAACAACGCCATTAAAAGAAAACAGTTTACCATCCATATTATTTACTAAAATATGGTTGGATAATAAACTTTTTAAAAGCGGGTCACATATAGATAAAAGTCATATTATCCATTTAGAAAATGGATAACCAATGAGTCTAACTTTTACATTTGTAAAGCCTCAAATTGGGGGTTCCTCAAGTTAGGGAGACTAAGAATTCTCTTAAAAGATCATTGCAAGAAGTCATGGATAATATGGTACACATATTATCCGCCGGTTAACCTTATTTTTCATGACCCGTTTCTAACCCGACCCAACCTGACCCGCTCATTTGTCGCTCCTACTTTCATATAGTTGGGCGGTTTGGTATGTGGCAAAAGGGTGTTTCAACAAAGTTTTATAAGTATTAGAAGTTGATGGAACACAAAACTACTCCCTCCAGTCCAAAATAAGCGATTTTTTTGTTGTTTTCACACATATAAAAAATTCACCTTTTAACATTAATTAGTAACAAAACTGATCATATTAACCTTTTCTATAAATTTATTTAAACACTCCTAATACATACTTTAACATTATTTACTCCAAGAGAAACGTAGGAAAAAAATAATTAATTTATTTTTGAAATATTGAAAAATCACTTATTTTGGACCACAAATAAAATGCCAAAAAATCACTTATTGTGGATCAGAGGACGTATTACTTTACTACTATTAATAAGGGGGGAGGAGAGTAGCATCTGGTCAAAGTAACTTTACGGAAAAACTCATGTAGCTTACGTAAGGGTAATTAGGTCTTTTTTGTTGCTTTTGTGTTTACACGTGGACAAGCTCGCTGAGAAATTGAGCTCTCCACATAAATTTACGTGTCATGACCCAATTTACCCTTCGAAAGGTATTGTGACGGCACTTAGTCTACGACTAGGTGAGCCTAATTTGCGGATAAAACTTAATTAAAAATATGATAAGTAAGAAATTAAGGACAAAATTTGAATAATCATAACGATGCCGCTCGGCATGTACAAAATATAAATCCGAGATTGTCACAATATAGTCACAAGCTTCTACACTACAGTAGCTCTAAACAAAACTGGAAAGTACATAGGAAATATCTCTATAAGATAGAATAGAAAGGGACTCGGAGGATTCTACGGATGCGACAGAAATACCTTACGGTCTCCTAGAATCAGCAGCAACAACTAGCCACGAGACTGATAACTCGTATCTGGATCTGCACATGAAAAATATGTGCAGGAAAGGATATGAGTACACCACATTTGGTACCCAGTAAGTTCCAAGCCTAACCCCAGTCAAGTAGTGACGAGGTCAGGTTAAGGCTCTACTAGATTTTATATAAATTAATTTAAAGCAGTACGAAAGATAAGTAATTTCTACAGTAAACAATTAAAGAAAATATTCTAAAACATAACATTAAAGAGAGCCATCGGCTCAGAACAAGGCAACACAAGGTGGAATCTCCTGGGATACCGTCTCGTAGTTCCAGATGATTATGCAGTACAAGGGGATCTCCCGGAATACATCGTATTCCCAAAAATAAATATGCAGTACTTGGGGATTTCCGTAGTCCCAATTTAAATATGCAGTACAGGTGGATCTCCCGGAATACGTCCGTAGTCTCAATTTAAATATGCAGTACAGGTGGATCTCCCGGAATACGTCTGTAGTCCCAATTTAAATATGCAGTACTGGGGAATCTCCCGTAATACGTCCGTAGTCTCAATTTAAATATGCGATGCAAAATGAATGACAGATAAGGCATCAGTTTATACAGTTCATCTAATCGCAGGTAGGGAAAAGCAATAAGCTAACTAAGCATGGCGCACAGAGTATAGGCAATTTAATGTTAAACAGGTAAGCATGCTTTCCTAAGCTAAGTTAAACAATTTAATAAAATTAAAGTGATGCAATAGGAGAAAAGAAATTTATAATTTTTGAAGGAAAAACGGGATTTTTTGCAATAATGGCCCGTATACGTACTCGTCACCTCACGTACATGGCGTTCACACACCTAATGTCAAAACATCCTAAGGGGAAGTCCCCAACACAGAATTAGGCAGACCACTTACCTCGACTGCTCAAATCAACTCAATATCGCGCTCTTGCCACGAGTACTCGACTCCAAATAGCCCAAATCTATTCAAATTAATTGCATAATGTTAATATAACTTTAAGTAACTAATTTAACTAATCAATTCGAAGCTAAAACACGAAATTAGGAAAATCGCCCCAAAAAGTCCCCCGGGCCCACGACTTGGAATCGGGTAAAATTTACAAATTATGAACACTCACTCACTCACGAACACACTCGAACAAGAATCATCAAAATCTGACGTCAAAATCCCATTAAATTCTCGGATTTTCAATTGGGGAACTTTTCTCCCATTTTAAAACTTTTCCCCACAAATTCCTTAATTAGATTGAAGAACTTACTATAGATTGATGAAATACAAATGAAATAGGATTAGGAATCGTTACCCACTGATCTCCTATTCAAAATCCTCACAAAATCGTCTATTCCCGAGCTCCAAATCGAATTTAGAAGTTATGAACTCAAACCCTCGATTTTTCATATTTTTGACCAGCGATTTCCGCATTTGCGAGGGGTCCATCGCACCTGCGGTCCTGCTTCTGCGGATGGGGTTCTGCATCTGCGAAATTTCATTAAACGGTCAGATTCCGCACCTGAGCCCCTTTACTTGTAGATGCGTTCCGCTTCTGCGGTCCTTGGGCCGCATCTGCGACCAACTCCCCAAATGCCTTAGACCGCATCTGCGATTGCCAAACCGCTTCTGCGGCGCCGCACCTGCGGTCCAACACCTGTAGATGCGAAAACACCAGAACAACCCACATCAGATGTGCCTGTCCAAATTCTCATCCGCTGAGCATCAGAAACACACCCGAGGCCCCCGGGACCGCAACCAAAACTACCAACTAATCCTATAACCTCATTCGAACTTAGTCGAGCCTTCAAACCACATCACATAACACCAAAAACACGAATTTAACATGAATTCAAGCCTAAGAACTTAGCTTTTTTTCAAAATCCACAAACGATACGGAAACACGTCAAACCTCGTCCGAATGACCTCAAATTTGACACATAGGTCACAAATGACACTACGAACCTGCAGCCACTCTCGAAATTCCATTCTTAGCACGATATCAAAATTTCACCTATCGACCGAAATCGCCGAAAATATCATTTTCTCCAATTCAAGTCTAAATCTACTACAGACCTCGAAAACATATTCCAGACGCGCTCTTAGCCCTAAAATCACTCAACGGAGCTAACGGAGTCGACACAATTTCATTCTGGGCCCGTCTTCACCCATTTCCTACTACGGTCCGATTTCTGAGACTTAAACTCATAATTAAGGACTATATGTCCCAAAATTCTCTAAATTTCATAATTAATCACTCCGGTAAGTCCTAATAGAAAAAACAATCGTGGGGGAAAGCAGTTATTAAGGGTTTGATGTTTAGCTTAAAGTATATATATTTTCATGTATATCGCCTCATATTTTACTTTTGTTTCGTGAATTTTAGATGTTAATTGTGATGATTTATATTGATTTGTAGTGTTTTTATGTGTAGGAGTGATGTGGAAGAATTCGGGGACAAAACGCACAAAACTAGAGCCAAAATGCAAAAACCGGACAAAAAGGCAATTTTGGGCGCCACCTGTGGCGCTGGAGAATTCGGGACTCGGTTAATTCGCCCCTAGACCTACCCAACACGTATAAAATCAAGTCCAAGCTTATTTTTGAGGATATACACGCCACTTTGGAGGATTACTACATAGGGAATTTCTAGGAAGCAGAGGATTCTAAGTTTCTTCATCTTCTTCTAGTATTTACAAATAATTCAACACTTATGCAATTGTTTGATTTTAGCATGAGTGGCTAAACACCCATTGTTCTGGGGTTGTGATTTAGCCATGAATATTGTTATTCGACATTAGCTTAACCTTGATTATAGTTCACTCAATATATGGTTTTTTCTGCAATTCTGTGTTTAATTGCTTAATTGTCTGGCCAGCAGTTAGGTTCTATATACTATATATGCTATATTTGGGAGAGTCGTGTATAGATTTGAGAAGAGTTGAAGAGAGTGCGATATTAACCCTTCAAGGGAGCGGATTTGTGGTTAGGATAGGAATGTACATAGTCACCGTGCTTAATTAAATATCGTAATCTTAATGCGTTCTGATAAATTAATTTCATAGGAATATAGCCGTTAATCTATTGAGAATAGGTGAGTAGTGCTTCGGGAGAAGGCTATGAGAGCAATTATCGATTAATTAGTAACCATGAGTGAATTATATGAAAGGCAGAGTTAATTATAATGCAATACGAGTGGTGAATTGATCACAACCCTGGAATATTTGTATCTACTGAATACACAACAATCAACTCGTTACTTGATAATTAGTTATTTCTTAGAATGGTAGTATAGCATAGTTACATTCTTGAATTTTTATTTTGTCATGATTAAATAACAATTATAGTGAATTAGTGAGTAGTCTACACATGCCTCTGTGGGTTCGACACTCAACTTATCATTATATTACTTTTCGACCACATATACTTGCGTGTGCGTTTGGGACCAACAAGTTTTTCCGTTTTTGGGGACTTGAATATAGATTACTTTCTAGTTTTTACTATAATTTTTTATTTCATATAGTCTAACGTTACTTGATCTTTTCTCTAATCTCATGAACTTCGATTGAATGCGTAGCGTCAGAAGCCAGGACAGAGTTGACGGCTTTGACTCCGAACCTGAGAAAAAATTTCACAGGAGGTTGGGGGAAGCAAGGGATACAGACAATATTCAAGACCTCCTTCAAATTCCTGTGAACATGGCAGAGGAAAAACACACAGCTGTTCAGGAGGTAGCAATGCCCAGTATTGCTAATGTTACCTCCAGCATCGTGAAGCCCAGAATCACTGGCAACTTTGAGCTGAAATAGAGCATGATCCAACTACTTCATGCAAACGGGCAGTTTATGGGTCTTCCACACGAGGATCCTCACATTCTGAACGTCTTAGAGATTAGTGATACTTACATCACTAACGGGGTCACGCCAGATTATGTGAGGCTCACGCTTTTCCAATTCTCTCTGTTGGGCGAAGCAAAGCGATGGCTAAAGGCATAACCAGCTAATTCCATTACAACATGGAACTATTTGGCGAGAAAATTTCTGGCAAGGTTCTTCCCTTCAGGCAAGACTGCAAAGATCAAAAGTGAGATAGTCTCCTTTAAACAGAAAGCAGGTGAACCTTTATATTCAGCATGGGAAAGGTTCAAGGGGCTACTCAGAGACTGTCCTCATCACAATCAGATAAACGAAGTATTAGTTCACACTTTCATTGAGGGGCTCCATCCCCAAACAAAAATTGTGGTAGATGCAGCAGCCGGAGGTCAGGTGTTGGAGAAGAATTATGATGAAATATTTGCATTATTGAATAAATTCTCCAAAAGCAATCCAGACTGGCAAGGTGAGATGGGAAGGAATGTGGTTCAAAAGTCACCAGGGGTTCTTGAACTAGATATTGTCTCAACATTGTCAGCTCAAATCTCTACATTGACTAATCAAGTCAATCAAACGACCCTGATCATTAACAAGCAATAGTCTCAACCACTGCAATAGGTCCAACCAGTAGAACAGGTTCAAGTATTTTGCGAAGTATGTGGAGAAGGTCACCCGAGTAATTTGTGCGCAGCCAATCCAGAGTTCGTCTGCTTTGTGGGAAATGCGAATAGGGGCCAAGAAAATAAATATGGGAACACTTATAAACCCAACTGGAGAAACCACCCAAACTTCTCTTAGGGTGGAAATCAAGGCACTCAGAATCATTATAGGCCTCCAGCACCTCAACAACAATACAAACCACCTCAGGCTGAACAATCAGCTAGCCTTGAGGAGATTATGAAGAGAATGATGAACGACCAACTTGTTTTCAATTAGAAAATAATGGATGATCACCAGGACCAAGAAGTAGCAATGAGAAACTTGGAATGGCAAATGGGGAAACTTGCCAGTTCCCAAAATACCCGACCAACAGGGGCTCTCCCAAGTGACACTGAAGATAATCCTAAAGCATCTATTAATGTTGTATCATTGAGGAATGAGAGTCAATTGGAAGAATTTCAGTCCAAGAAGAGAAAGAAGGTAATTTTTAATGAGAAACCAACCACTATTGAATGAACATCAGACAATACGAAAGAATCGGAAAGCCAGCTGAAGAGGCGGTGGTTGAGCAACCCCCACCATTGGTTACAAGGCCACCCCCTCCATTCCCTCAAAGGTTGCAAAAGGTGAAAGATAATTCCGCATACAAAAAGTTTCTTGACCTCTTGAAACAGGTACAAATCAATATTCGACTTGTAGATATTTTGCAGGAGGTGCCCGAATACGCTAAATACATCAAGGACATTGTGGCCAATAAAAGAAGGCTGATTGTGTTTGAGACCGTGGCACTCACTGAGGAATGTATCTCAAGAATTCAAAGCAAGCTACCTCAGAAATTAAGGGATCCAGGTAGTTTTACTATCCAGATCTCAATTGGTAAGCATGCAGTCGGGCGAGCTTTGTGTGATCTTGGGGCGAGCACCAATTTGATGTTGCTATCTGTGTTCAGGCAGTTGGGGTTGGGTGAGCCACACCCAACAACAGTGATTTTACAATTGGTTGATCGCTCCCTTGCTCATCCTGAGGGAGTGATTGAAGATGTGCTGGTTCAGGTGGGCTCTTTCATATTCCCAGCTGATTTCATTATCTTGGATTACAAGCCTGATCAGGAAGTCCCATTTATTTTGGGGCGTTCCTTCTTAGCCATGGGCCAAGCTATCATTGATGTGTGTGAAGGGAAGATGACGATGCGGGTTGTTGATAGAGTGGAGGTGTTTAATGTATATAAAGTACTCAAATTACCTGTCCACTATGAAGAGCTATCCATGATTACTGTGGTGGAAAGCAAGGCGGTATCAGTGGTTCCCTACATGAGTCTTGTTGACCCTCTTGAGCAAGTTTTGGTTGGGGATGAAGAAGATAGTGAAGATGAAACAAGGGGAGAAATTGAGAAGGTTCTTGAAATATCCTACAGTTACATCCACGGGCTAGGAAAATTTGAGGAGTTGAACAAGCATGTTACTCTGACCCCTCCTAAGCCATCTATTGAGGAAGCTCCAAAGCTATAACTTAAACCTCTTCCAACACATTTACGCTATGCTTATTTGGGGAACTTTGAGACATTGATCTTGATCATCTCGTCCAACCTGACCAATACACAAGAAGAGAAATTACTCAGAGTACTTTGTGAGCACAAAAAGGCGATTGGGTGGACCATTGCAGATATTAAGGGAATCAGCCTGTCGTTTTGCATGCATAAAATATTTTTGGAAGATGGACACCGCCCGAGTGTTGAGCAGAAAAGGAGGTTAAATCCCATCATGAAAGAAGTGGTGAAGAAAGAAGTTATAAAATTGCTGGATGCAGGTATCATTTTTCCTATTTCTGACAGCAACTGGGTGAGCCCGGTTCAATGTGTGCCCAAAAAAAGGAGGGATGACTATGATTGAGAATGAGAAAAATGAGCTGATTCCTACCCGCACTGTTACGAGATTGAGAGTTTGCCTTGATTATCGAAGGCTCAACAAGGCAACCCGCAAGGATCACTTCCACTCTCCTTCATTGATAAAATGTTGGACAGATTAGCAGGGCATGAATATTATTGTTTTCTTGATGGTTATTCAGGTTACAATCAAATTGTCATATGCCCGGAGGATCAGGAGAAGACCACGTTTACTTGTCCTTATGGCACCTTCGCCTTCAAGCGAATGCCATTTGGATTTTGTAATGCACCAGCCACTTTCCAGAGATGCATAATGGCCATTTTCACTGATATGGTGGAAAAATTCGTGGAGGTGTTCATGGATGACTTCTTAGTCTTTGGGTCATCTTATGATGATTTTTTGAAAAATCTGAGCATGGTGTTGGCTCGTTGTGAAGAAACAAATCTGGTCTTACATTGGGAGAAGTGTCACTTTATGGTGCAGGAAGGCATTATTTTGGGTCATAGAGTATCAAGGAGTGGCATCGAAGTTGATAAGGCAAAAGTGGAGGCAATTGAAAAACAACCTCCACCAATTTCGGTGAAGGGTGTCCAGAGTTTCTTGGGACATGCAGGATTCTATAGGCACTTTATTAAAGATTTTTCTAAAGTTGCTACTCCTTTGTGCAGGTTGCTGGAAAAAGATGTAAAGTTCAATTTTGATGAAGCCTGCCTGAAGGCATTTGAGGAGCTCAAAAAGAAATTGGTAGCTACCCCCATAATTGTTGTGCCTGATTGGTCCGTACCATTTGAACTTATGTGTGATGCAAGTGACCATGCAATTGGGGCAGTGTTAGGCCAAAGGAAAGATAATGTGTTTTATTCCATTTACTATGCGAGTAAAACCCTTGATGATGCACAACAGAATTACACCACCACTGAGAAGGAGTTGCTAGTTGTGGTGTGGACTTTTGAAAAATTCCGAGCATACTTGGTGGGAACAAAAGTCATAGTCCACACAGATTACGCAGCAATCAGTATCTATTTACAAAGAAGGAATCTAAAGCTAGATTGATGCGCCGTGTTTTATTGTTTCAGGAGTTTGATGTGGAAATAAGAGACCGAAAGGGCACTGAAAACCAAGTAGCTGACCATCTGTCGAGGCTGGAAAATCATGACCATGTGGAGGAGGGTGGAGCTATTAAAGAAGTGTTTCTTAATGAGAACCTTTTTGCTATAACCCAAGATCCTCATCCATGGTATGTTGATTATATGAATTATCTGGTGAGTGGGGCACTTCCTCCGGAATTTGAATCTGAGGCAAGGAAGAGGTTCTTACGTGATGTGAAGTTTTACTACTGGGATAAGCCTTATTTGTACAAAGAATGTGGTGATCAGTTAATGAAGAGATGTATTCCTGATAAAGATGTGGAACTTGTGCTGTATAATTGCCATGCATCACCTTATGGGGGCCATCATGGTGGCGATAGAACAGCGATGAAAGTGCTACAATCTGGGTTCTTTTGGCCAACTCTATTCAAAGACGTCCACACATTTGTTAAAAAGTGTGACCAGTGCCAGAGAACAGGAACGATCAGAAGGAAGCACGAGATGCCTTTGAATAATATCTTGGAGGTCAAGATTTTTGATGTGTGGGGGATAGATTTTATGGATCCATTCCCATCGTCTAGGGGAAATAAGTACATTTTACTGGCAGTTAACTACGTGTCGAAGTGGGTGGAGGAAATTGCATGCCGACGAATGATGCCATGGTTGTCGCTGCGTTTGTGAAGAAGAATATATTCTCCAAATTTGGTACCCCACGTGCCTTGATTAGTGATGAAGCAACCCATTTTTGCAATCGGTTGTTGAATAACATGTTAGCTAAATATGGAGTCCGTCATCGAGTTGCGACAGCATATCACCCTCAAACAAGTGGACAAGCAGAGGTATCCAACAGAGAAATAAAGCAAATATTAGAGAAAACGGTGAGTGTGAACAGGAAAGATTGGGTTGCAAAGTTAGATGATGCCTTATGGGCATATAGAACAGCTTACAAAACACCAATTGGGGTGTCACTGTACAAGCCGGTCTATGGGAAGGCGTGTCACTTTCCCGTTGAGCTCGAACATAAAGCATGTTGGGCCATCAAGAAGCTAAACATGAACCTTGAAGCCGCGGGTGAGAAAAGATTGCTGCAGTTGGATGAATAGATGAGTTCAGGCTGCACTCGTATGAAAATACTTTACAAAGAGAAGGCCAAGAGATGGCATGACAAGCATATTAATCCGTGTCAATTCGAGCCAGACCAACAAATATTATTATTCAATTCTAGGCTGAGATTGTTTCCTGAAAAGATGAAATCGAGATGGTCAGGCCCGTTTGAGGTGGTGAGAGTCACTCCATATGGTGCACTTGAGTTGCGAGCTATACATGGTGAAAGAAAATTTTTGGTGAATGGAAATAGAGTCAAGCACCATTGGGGTGGTACCATAAATCGTGAGAAGACCAAAGTCGTGCTCGCTGATTAGTGAGGTGAGACTCTGCGTCGTGCTGCGACATTAAATCAGGTGCTTGTTGGGAGGCAATCCAATTTTTATTGCTTTTGTAGTTAACTTCTTAATTTTTAGTAGAGTAGATAGATTTTGTATTTTTTCTTGTAGGATTAGAATTTATAGATACAATGTGTAGGACATGTAATTGAGTGTTTAAAAAGGCTAGGGGATCGAGTTGTCTATTTAAAAAAAATTTGTATATATATATATATATATATATATATATATATATATATATATATATATATATAT
>MDKI01080429.1:0-25433 GCA_005239505.1 Nicotiana paniculata
GCACACAGAAGCAGGTGGAGGTTGAAATTGGCATTCTTTCTGAGCCAAGCTCATCAACTTTGGAGAAAAATAAAGTTGAAACTCCCAAAGTTGAGCCAAAAGCCGAAATTCCTGAAGTTGAGACTCTTGAAGTTGAATAGGAAGAAGATGAATATTCTATAGCCAAATACATACCAAGAAGAGAAAGTAAACATCCATTAAGTTTTGGACATTATGTTGCATTTGCTTTTTCAGTTGCACAGGAAACTGAAGAAATTGGAGAACCATCAAAATATTCTAAAGCAATTTCCGTTGCTGACTATGCCAAGTGGCTGATTGCAATGAATGAAGAAATTGAGTCTCTCCACAAGAATGATACTTGGTTTCTTGTGAAGCCGCCATTAGAAAAAAGAATTGTTTGTTGCAAATTGGGTCTTCAAGAAAAAGGATGGCATTCCAGGGGTTGAAGAGGTGAGGTATAAGGCATGATTAGTTGCAAAGGGCTATAGTTAGGTACAAGGAGTTGGTTTTAATGATATTTTCTCACCTTTGGTTTTAATGATATTTTCTCACCTGTTGTTTAACATAGCTCTATTCGTGTCTTGTTTGCCTTAGTTTCCATGTATGATTTAGAATTAAAACAACTTGATATTAAGACAACTTTCTTACATGGCGAACTTGAGGAACAAATATACATGCATCAACCTGAAGGATTTGAAATTGAAGGAAAAGAAGATCATGTTTTCTTGTTGAAGAAATCCTTGTACGGATTAAAACAGTTTCTAAGATAATGGTACAAAAGGTTTGATTCCTTTAAGTTGGGTCATGGTTATTCGAGGAGCATGTATGATAGCTGTGTTTACTTTCGGAAGTTAAATGAAGGTTCATTTGTATACTTATTACTATATTTTGATGACATGCTCATTGCTGCTAAGGATTTGACAGAAATTCACAATTTGAAAAGTAAGCTTAAAAGTGAATTTGAGATGAAAAATTTGGGAGAAGCTAAGAAAATCCTTGGCATGCAGATCAAAAGAGAGCGAGGAGCCAACAACTATTCCTGACCTATAAGAATTACTTTGAGAAAGTCTTGGAAAGGTTTGGCATGGAAGATTGTAAACTAGTTAGTACCACTCTTGCTGCTCATTTTAAGTTATCAGCTACTCAGTCACCACAGTTAGAGGAAGAAGAGGAGGTATATGGCACAAATACCTTATTCCAGTGCAGTTCGCAGTATTATGTATGCAATGGTTTGTACACGTCCAGATATTTCACAAGCAGTGAGCATAGTAAGTCGGTATATGGCTTGCCCTGGTAAAGTACATTGGCAGGCTATGAAATTGATTCTAAGATACTTGCGAGGTACTTCAAACACATGTTTGGATTTTGGGAGATATACTAATAGTTTGATTGGTTTTGTAGACTCGGATTATGAAGGTGATCTTGACAAAAGAAGACCCCTAACAGGATGTATATTTTGCATTGGTGGTTGTGCTATCAGTTGGAAAGCTACATTATGACATGTAGTAGCTTTATCTACTACTAAAGCAGAATATATGGCAGTGACTGAGGCGATCAAAGAAGCCTTATGGTTCAAAGGTCTATTTGTTGAACTCAGTTTACACCAAGGTGGTGTTACCATTTTATGTGATAGTCAAAGTGTCATTCACTTGACTAAAGACCAAATATATCATGAGAGGACGAATCACATTGATATCAAGTATCATTTTATCCGGGAAACCATTGCTGATGGAAAAGTCTCTATTAAGAAGATCAACACTAGAGACAATCTTGCTGACATGTTCACAAAGCCTCTTCCAGTTGGCAAGTTTAAGTTGTGCTTGAACTTGATTTCCATTTATTGTGATGACCCGACAGGTCGTTTTGAGTATATGCACTTCGCTCGGTATTTTGAGGGCTCGAGTATCTCCGTGTTATGTTATGGGACTTGTTTTTATGTTTGGATGTGGTCCCGTGGGGCTGGGGTGAGTTTCTGATAGGTTTGGACTGCGTTGCGCTCGTTTTTCTTATGTTTCAACGTCATTTCTTTAAGCATAAATGGTACCGCATTAAGAAAACGAGCTCTGATTTCTTTTTTGATTGAAGCATTAGATCCGTATTGTAATTATGGAGCCACAGCAAAAAGAATCATCGAGTTTGGACATCATATGAGGAATTTATGGTCCTTTTACTAAAAATTGGGTAGCTAGATTTTTTAGATTAATTATGAAATTGCCATTGAATCTGTATTTAAAAATCTGCACTATTTGCAAATATTGAAACCAATATATCTCATTCATTATAAGGTCAAATTGAGTGATTCAAAAGCCTAAATTGACTAAACTTTCACAAGGAATCCATTGGAGGTATAAAAAGTGAGTTTCGGGATCATTTAACATGAGAAATGAGGCAGAATAACTAGCAAAAAAATATATAAAATAAGAGTTTGTTCATTCAGTCATATTTTGAGTTGGGAAGCTCGGATTTGGGAATTTTGGAGGCGATTTTCACCATATGGATTGGAGTAAGTGTTCTCTACTCGGTTTTGGTTATATTTCATGAATCCATCTTCCCTTTTGGGATTTGATTGATTATTTCAAAGTAAAATTTGGGAGTTTTTGCCTAAAGTTTTATAATATGAATTTTTGAGGTTTGAAAATCGATTTGGAGTCGGAATTGAGTGAACCTAGTATGGTTGAACTCGTAATTAAATGGATTGTTGGATTTTATGAGTTTTATCGGGTTCCGAGGCATGGGCCCGGGTGTGATTTTTGGCCTGATTTGGGATTTGATTTAGGATTCAATCTTTATCATTTGGATTATTTTCTTGGGCTTTATTTGATGTATTTGAGTTGTTTTGGCTAGTTTTGAGACGTTCGGAGGTCACTACGTGCGTGATGGCATTTTTGGAGCATCGCTTGACGTGCTCGGTATTCTAATTGCCTTGTTCGATGTAAGTATTTTTGCTAACTTTGTTAAGAGAATTTTTCCTCTTATTTGTCATCGTTTTCTACCTGCGGGGGTGATACATATATTAGGTGACGAGCGTATATGTATGTGCCAGAGTTAATCATGCCTGGGGGAGGGGGGGAGGGGGGTGGATTATGTTACATTTATGTTTGTGGAATTTCGTGACCTCTTGCTTCATGCCTCACTTGACTTCTAGATATTAAGAATCTAGTATTAAATGTTAAAATTGAGACTTCTCATATTATCACTTGATCAAATTTTATGGAACTCTGAAATACATTGATGTGTCTAATTTGGTCATCCCTATGCATAATCATTAATACATTGTTACAGCAGGTATTTTGAGATGCTAGATTCCATACTTGTACTGTTGATAAATTGTGGGATTTGTGGAAGTACTTGAATTATGTGTTCCTCGAGGGTTTATTGAATCATTGTTGGCTTGGAAATCAGTGATTGAGAATTTGTTTGGAATATTTTTTTGGACACTCTCCTCGATGTTATTTATACTTCCCGCCTTCCTATTTTGTTGATATTCATATGCTTGGTAAGGAAGAGTGTAAGCACGAAGGGTGATGCCGTTCCATTTTATATTCATTATCATGTGAGGAATAGTGTAAAGCACGAAGGGTGATGTCGTGCCATTTTATATTCATTATCATGTGAGGAATAGTGTAAAGCACGAAGGGTGATGTCGTGCCATTTTATATTCATTATCATGTGAGGAAGAGTGTAAAGCACGATGTGATGCCGTGCCATTTCATATACATTATCATGTTAGGGAAGAGTGTAAAGCACGAATGGTGATACCATGCCTTATCATGTGAGAGTAAAATCATAAAGGGTGATGCCGTGCCATTTTATTTATATTGTTATGCTTTTATTATTGTGAGGTCATGGCACGGAGGGTGTTTCCATGCAGTTGAGGATGAGGGACATGCATTATGATGTGATATCTGTTTTCCGTGTATATATTTCCTCATTTACCTTGGGGTGTTATTGTCGAATTTATATATTTTGTGTGATATGTTATTATTGTCCCGTACTTGACCTCTATCTCAATTATTGTTGTGTTGTCCATGTCTTTTACTTGCTTAACATGCCTATTTCCTGCTTTTAAAATTATAATCATGGCATACCTATTGTGTCACACTCTAGTTTAAGTATTCTGTCATGCTAGTCATTCACGCCCTTACTTGTTAACTTGTAAAGATCATTTGTTTCCTTCTTATTTTTCATATTTGTACTTAGGCCTCCAGTATGCTAGTTAATTGATGTTGATATCCCCTACTTTCCAATTGTTGTTATTATTCACGTGCTTTCCGTTTACTTCTTTACTGTTGCCCACATGTATATCCTTGTCCATTGTTGTACTTGTGTATTTCCTACTTTGTAATTCTTGTTATCGTGTTTCTGTCATATGGTTGGTTCTGTTATACGTGCATTTGGAAGAATGAGTAGAACGCACGAAGGGTGTTTCTATGCTAATTGATTTGTTACATAAATTTATTTATATATGGCGAGGATGAGATAGACGCATGAGGGGTGTTACCATGCCATGTGACTTGATATCTTGGATACACTTCTTATACTAGGAAAGATTGTAAATCTTCTACTGTAATTCCTTCTAGTAATTGTTGACTGTATCACAAAGTTGTATACGGTACTTTTATCTATTATGTTTTGAACTTCCTATATAGTTAGTCTAACGTACATGTTATAACAAATAGCATCTTTCAACTAAAGCCTCGTCACTACTTCGACGAGGTTAGACAAAATACTTACCAGTACATGGGGTCGGTTAGACTGATACTGCACTTCTACACATTCCGTGCAGAGTTTTGGAGCGGTGCTGCTGGTAATGTCGGATGCTGATTTGAAAGATGTTCGTACGTTTGGATATAGCTGCCACTTGTCCATGGTAGCTTAGGTTATTGCTAATCTGTTTATGTAACCTTCAAGCAGAACATGTATTTTTTTGTATGAGTCTTGAAATTCCAAATCTTAGAATCTCGTGATTCGTACTACCAGGTCTTGGGTAAATTTGTAAATGTTCAGCTAATTCTCTACTATTTTCCTATAATCTCTTTTGGATTGTATTTTATGTTAGTTGGCTTACCTAGCGAATTGACTTAGGTGCCATCACGACTAGTGGTTTTTGGGTCGTGACAAGGTGGTATCAGAGAACTAGGTTCGCAGGTTCTATGACTCATGAGCAAGTGTCTAGTAGAGTCCTGCGGATCGGTATGATGACGTCCATATCTATCTTAAGGAGGCTACAGGGCATTTAGGGAAAAAATTTCCCTTTCTTCTTTCCTTATCATGCGGCCTTGTTTCATCTTGAAATCTACGACTTTGACTCCTCCCAATCTCTCATATGTGCTATTGTGCACTCAGTATTCGTTATGTGCTGACGATCGGTGATGCTGTAGGTGGATGACGATGTTATGTCTAGCCTTAGAAGCAGATGCAATGTTAAATCTTCTATTCGTTCATTTGTGGTATGAGGCGGGTTCATATGTTTGGTTGGTAAGCACATAGTTGGGAAGATTGGCTGGTGGCCTGGCTATTGTGTCTAAGGTGGGTTCATGGAAATGTGTCGATTTGAGTATAACCGATGGGCCATCTCTAGCATGATGAGTTTGGATCGTGTGTCTCGTATGAGGTTTCCATTCGGTGGAGTGCATATGTTATCATTTCAGCGCATTTGGGGAAGTTGTTTGACTATTGCAATGATGGGTAAGCGCTTGGCAGAGTCTTCGGGGCATTCTATGACCAGTATTGCATGAGTTTTTGAAGTATTTAGCTAAATACTCATGCGGGATCGGTGCATGCTGTGAAGATATGGTACTTTGGGGTGCCGATGAGGTGATCTATGGCTTCGAGCTAAGTGGTGGAGTCTGCTAATGACGATCGGATTATAGGGTCATGGACCGTATTAGTTTCCGACCGAAATATTGCTTGGTTATTTCTTTGGATGGTCATATGCTGGCGAATCATGGGTTGCTCGATGCATATTAGTTGTGTATTAGAGATCAGAGTAATATGAGTAGTTATCGAGAAGTTTCTGGAGAGTTACGGGTCTTATGTAGCCTTTAAGGGTTTTTAAATTTGTTTGCGGGTGGACTTGAAAACGGTAGTGAATGGTAATCGGATCTGCAACATTTACTTGTCAAGGAAGGTCTATATGTGAATGTTAGATTGATGCAATAAATGGCTTTGGGTTCCCAGGAAGTTCCTTCAGGGCGATCATATCGAATTGAGTTACTTTGTGGTTGGCAGTCTGCGTGACTCGATTGAGTTAGAGGTGATTGGTTCTGATTACTCGATTATGTATTACTGAGTTCCGGATAATTTATCATGGTTATGACCATGGTCAGAGTTGATGTTTTCTACAGGTATAAAAGCTATATTTCATGTGGTGGTGTTTTCCTGGATTGAGTTAAATGAAAGATTATCGGATGATGAGGTGTATAATTTGCTTATGGTTCAGAGTTGACTATGAGACTTTAGTAGTGTTGCGAGTTAGCATGTTAGAGGTGAGACGCCGTGTGGGTTTGAAAGGTTGCATGTACAAGGTTGCGGTTTAGTTTTGGAAGGAAGGATACGAGTTCTTGATGTCTCAGACAATTTCGGGTGTTTGAAGTCTTGTTGGCACTATGGGATTCCCATCGAAGTAGAGATCGCATGTTGGCAGGCACATTGTGTTTCGAGTTATAGGTGTTTCTCTGTGAGATGATGGAGTATGAATTACGTGTCAACTTTTTGAGAAGCGGTGTTGAGATTGGTATGAAATTCTTGTATTCGTGAGGCTCAAAGACTGGATGTTCTTGTTGGCGGACTATTCCTTGATTGCGAGTTATGAATAAGTGTAGAAGATTAGATGATTAATGGTAAGTGTTATGGAAAGTTTGCTATAAACTATTGGAAGGTTTATTACATGTTTGAGAATGATGGGAATTTGGTTTGGGGATTATTTTGAGCCCAGTAAGGGTGTGTATTCTGTATCAGGTTGGATTTGCTTCCTCTTGCGTATTTGATGCAAACATGTATATTACCGGGTGGAGTGGATGTTATTTTCGCCTTGGTTTATGTTGTATGTTTCTCTTTTTGCTATGACGAGTTATGAGGGTTACATGATTCTTCACACGCATATTGTGATTCAGTGTAGGCCTCATAGAACTATGGGCGAGGTGGCCTTTGTAAAGTTGATTTGCTTATTGCACCATAGTTATGCTTGACTTTCTCAGAAATGTTTGTTCGTGATGATCTTCCCCACAATTATATTTTGTACACTCTGTTGTACTTGATGTTGACGCGCATGTGATCAGTGAGCCCAAATATTATGGCTCGAAGGGTACCCTATATGGATTGATATGATGTGATTGGTTTGCACGCCGCAATGGTGCAGTGATGAAATGTGGCTTCTTATTTCTATTTCGTGTATTTTGCTTTCACCTTGTTGAGAATAGTTCATAGTAAAATGCTAAAATTTCCATGTCTGCTTAACTTGCTTTGTAGTTTTCTTATATAGTTTTCTTATTGTTATCTGTCATATCTGAATTATTACTTGGTAGTTTATGAAACCGGGTTGTGTGTGGCTCCATATGCTTATTGTTGATGCTTGTCGGTTTGGCTGCTCGTATTGGCTGAGATAAGGTTTCTAGACCTGAGATTTGTGCTATTGTATTTGGATGAAGAAGGTTTGGAAGAATAACACCACATTTTGCTGAGGATGTGGACAATGGCCTTGGTCAGGCGAGTGAGTTTCTTGGATTATTGATCAGATGAGTGGTTAAGCGGTTATGCGTGTTTCTTTCATCATCGGTAGGGTATGAAGGTTTTGAACGAGGTTCTAATCGGTATAAGGTTTGCTACCGGCACCGGATTTGTTTTGGGCTGTAATGATGGTCGGCAGTTCCTACTGTAAGTATCGAAGTAATGGGGTATATCATGTGATTACATCTTCTGTTATGGTTGTGACTTGATACAGCTTGTTCAGTCTTATACAGTATGTGGTTGTGGGATTAGGGTCTTGTAATGAATTCTAGATGATAGAGATTTAGTTCTAAGGTTTAAGCACCAAGGTTGAAATAAGGATATCTAGTTATGTTGTGTTGGAAGGCTTATGTGGATCAAGGTGACGTGCTCACCCCCGGGTTTATGCTTAGTAAGGAACATCATGATTAGGTAGCTTTAGAAAAACTCCTGGCACGTTCAAGGATGAACTTGTCTTTAAGTGGTGGACGATGTGACTACTCGACAGGTCATTTTGAGAATTTGCACTTCGCTCGGTATTTTAAGGGCTCGAGTATCTTCGTGTTATGTTATGGGATTTTTTGGTATGTTTGGACGTGGTCCCATGGGGCTCGGGTGAGTTTCAGATAGGTTTGGCTGCGTTGTGCTCGTTTTTCTTATGTTTCGACGTCGTTTCTTCAAGCATAAATGTACCACAATAAGAAAACGAGCTCCGATTTCTGTTTTAATTGAAGCATTAGATCCGTATCATAATTATGGAGCCATAGCAAAAAAATCGTCGAGTTTGGACATTGTATGAGGAATTTGGTCATTTTACTAAAAATTGGGTTGCCAGATTTTTTTCAGAGTAATTACGAAATTGCCACAGAATACGAATTTAAAAATCTGTACTATTTGCAAATATTGAAACCAACATATCTCATTCATCATAAGGTCAAATTGAGTGACTCAAAAGCCTAACTTAACTAAAATTTCACAAGGAATCCATTGGAGGCATAAAAAGTGAGTTTCGGGATCATTTTAAACGAGAAATGAGGCAGAATAACTGGCAGAAAAATATATAAAACAAGGGTTTGTTCATTCAATCATATTTTGAGTTGGGAAGCTCGGATTTGGGCGATTTTGGAGGCGATTTTCCCCATATGGATTGGGGTAAGTGTTCTCTACTAGGTTTTGGTTATATTTCATGAATCCGTCATCATTTTTGGGATTTGATTGATGATTTCAAAGTGAAATTTGGGGATTTTTGCCGAAAGTTATATAATGAATTTTTGAGTTTGGAACATCGATTTGGAGTCGGAATTGAGTGAAACTAGTATGGTTGGACTAGTAATTAAATGGATTATCGGATTTTATGAGTTTTATCGGGTTCTGAGGCATGGGCCAGGGTGTGATTTTTTGCCTGATTTGGGATTTGATTTAGGATTCGATCTCTATCATTTGGAATTTTTTCCCTGAGCTTTATTTGATGTATTTGAGTTGCTTTTGGCTAGTTTTGAGACTTTCGGAGGTCACTACGTGCGTGATGACATTTTTGGAGCCTCTCTTGGCTTGCTCAGCATTGTAATTGACTTGTTCGAGGTAAGTGTTTTTTCTAACTTTGTTGAGGGAATTTTTCCTCTTATTTTTCATTGTTTTCTACCTGTGGAGGTGATACATATATGAGGTGTCGAGCGTATATGTATGTGGCAGGGTTAATCATGCTTGGGAGGGGGGTGGATTATGTTACATTTATGTTTATAGAATTTCGTGACCTCTTGCTTCATTCCTCACTCGACTTCTAGATATTAAGAACCTAGTATTAAATGTTAGAATCGAGACTTAGCCTATTATAACTTGATCAAATTTGATGGAACTCTGAGAACACATTGATGTGTCTAATTCGGTCATCCCTATGCATAATCATTAATACATTATTACGGCCGATATTTTGAGATGCTAGATTCCATACTTGTACTGTTGATAAATTGTGGGATTTGTGGAAGTACTTGAATTATGTGTTCCTTGAGGGTTCATTGAATCATTGTTGGCTTGGAAATCTGTGATTGAGAATTTGCTTGTAATATTTGTTTGGACACTCTCCTCGATGTTATTTATACTTCCCGCCTTCCTATTTTGTTGATATTCATATGCTTGGTAAGGAAGAGTGTAAAGCACGAAGGGTGATGCCGTGCCATTTTATATTCATTATCATGTGAGGAAGAGTGTAAAGCACGAAGGGTGATGCCGTGCCATTTTATATTCATTATCATGTGAGGAATAGTATAAAGCACCAAAGGTGATGCCATGCCATTTTATATTCATTATCATGTGAGGAATAGTGTAAAGTACGAAGGGTGATACCGTGCCATTTTATATTCATTATCATGTGAGGAAGAGTGTAAAGCACGAAGGGTGATGCCGTGCCATTTTATATTCATTATCATGTGAGGAAGAGTGTAAAGCACGAAGGGTGATACCGTGTCATTTCATCTACATTATCATGTGAAGGAAGAGTGTAAAACACGGATGGTGATATCATACCATATCACGTTAGAATAAAAGCATGAAGGGTGATGCCGTGCCATTTCTTTTATATTATTATGCTTTTAATATTGTGATGTCATGTCACGAAGGGTGTTTCCGTGCAGGTGAGGATGAGGAACATGCATTATGATGTGATATCTGTTTTTCGTGTATATCGCCTTTACCTTGAGTTGTTATTGTCGAAATTATATATTTTGTTTGATATGTTGTTATTGTCCCGTACTTCACCTCTATCTCAATTGTTGTTGTGTTGTCCATGTCTTTATCTTTCTTAACATGCTTATGCCATGCCTATTTCCTGATTTTAAAATTATACTCATGTCATACCTCTTCCGTCACACTCCAGTTTAAGTATTCCGTCATGCTAGTCATTCACGCCCTTACTAGTTAACTTGTAAAGATCATGTGTTTTCTTCTTATTTTTCATATTTGTACTTAGGCCTCTAATATGCTAGTTAATTGACATTGATATCCCTTACTTTCCAATTGTTGTTATTACTCACGTGCTTTTCGTTTACTTCTTTACTGTTGCCCACATGTATATCCTTGTTCATTGTTGTTGCTCGCGTATTTCCTACTTTGTAATTCCTGTTATTGTGTTTCTGTCATATGGTTGGTTCTGTTATACGTACATTTGGAAGGATGAGTTGAACGCACGAAGGGTGTTGCCGTGCTAATTTTTGTTACATAAACTTATTTATACATAGCGAGAATGAGATAGAAGCACGAGGGGTGTAATCATGCCACGTGACTTGATATCTTGGATACACTTCTATACCAGGAAAGATTTTAAATCTTCTACTGTAATTTCTACTAGTAATTGTTGACTGTCTCACAGAGTTGTATGCGGTACTTTTATCTATTATCTTTTGAATTGCCTATGTTGTTAGTCTAACGTACATGTTATAACAAATAGCATCTTTCAACTAAAGCCTCGTCACTACTTCGACGAGGTTAGAAAAAATACTTACCCATACATGGGGTTGGTTGTATTGATACTGCACTTCTGCACATTGCGTGCAGATTTTTGGAGCGGAGCTGCTGGTGACGTCAGATGCTGATTCGAAAGGTGTTCGTGCATTTGGATATAGCTGCCACTTGTCCATAATAGTTTAGGTTATTGCTAATCTGTTTATGTAACCTTCAAGCAGAACGTGTATTTTTTTGTATTAGTCTTGAAATTCCAAATCTTAGAAGCTCGTGATTCGTGCTACCAGGTCTTGGGTAAATTTTTTAATGTTCAACTAATTCTCTATTATTTTCCTATAATCTCTTTTGGATTGTATTTTATGTTAGTTGGCTTACCTACCGGATCGACTTAGGTGTCATCACGACTAGTGATTTTTGGATCCTGACATTTATGAAGAATAATTTAGCCCATATGGGCTTTTGTGGAGAAGCTGGAGCAAATTTACTATATATAAACCAAAATTAGGTCAAGGTGGAGATTTGTAATATGACCATTAATTTGGCTTCTTCTCCGAGTGGGGGCCAAGTTTTTCATGACATTGCCATGACATCATATCCACTATAATATAATTGTGGACCAAGATTTCATGACATTTGTCAGATATCATATCCACTATTAGGACAAGGATTTCTTGCTACACACCAATTCAAGAGCTTTTCACTCGTCTTTCTTTTTTCTCCTTTATTTCATTATAGAGTATTTTGTAAGAGGGTATTGGGAAACACTTGTATGAACCCTTTCTTTGGAGTGATCTTGTGACGTTGTTTTCTTGGGGTATTTGAGACTAATTAGAGTATTTACTCTAATTTTGTATTCTCTTTTGTACTCTTTTTGGTATAGTAAAATTGCTCATCTTCGCTTGTGGGCGTAGGTCACCTTGACCGAATCATGTTAAATTTGTATCTTCTTTATCTTCTTTAATTGTCCTTATTATCTTCTTTAATTGTCCTTATTATCAACTTTATTGTATTTATTATTGTTATTACAATGTTGTTCGGCTAAATTCCGCACTACCTGGTTTCCCATCCTAACACATTGCAGAAATGTTAAGTTCACTTTGACACTCTGTCATTGTCCATTGTACGTGGACATCTTTTTTTTGTCGGAGCTAGATATTTGTTATTGTTCACTGTTTCAAATGAATTCCTAAGCTTCAAGTATATGTGATATAGATTGGATGCTTGATTTTTGTGATTGCAAAGTAAATTATTTCGTTCTTTGTTTCCCTAAGCACTAGACTTCTTTTGTTTTTGCAACTTAAATGTTTGGAAGGTTTTATTTACATGCCAGGTGTTTTACTTTTTCAGTTTTTGTGTCTTCATGTTTGAGACTTCTGAATTTACATTACCTTGTAAATAAAGAATGACTTGCATTTGATGTTTGTTTTACTGTCCAAGTTGTCAAACTTAGTTATTCCTTTTTGTTACATTTACTTGACTTACTTGCCACGAGTGTATGTTGGTTGAAAGTAATGACCAATTATATTAGAATATAAATCATCAATATTCTAAATTATTGTATCTCAGGTTCATTTCATAATTCTTCTGTATGCTTCAAGTTTTGGATTTGAATATCTTCTATTCAATTTTTTATAGGAAAAAACAACAAAATTCACACTCTAGGAATATTTTATTGATCTTTATGAGAATAAGCTTTTGAAACAACTGTATGAATACCCAGTTATTCTTACTAGAAAATTGGCAGATCATTATCAGGTATTAGTACATACGTGATTTTACCCTTTTCCTTTTCAAATATCAAACAATGAAATCAAATCTTAATATTTGAATGCATGTATGATCGTTGAACAAATTTAGTAGATTGTCGAACAAATTTAGTACAACAATCCAATTCAATCCTCCTTACCCACAAGCTGTTCGAGCTGAAGTCATGGTATTATAAATGTATTTTTTTGTGAACTATGCATATGTATAAACATATTGCTGATATAATGCATATATATATATATATATATATATATATATAAGCGGAATAGACAAGATGACTTGACACTTCACTTTGGCCAAGGATCCTATTTATCTTTGTTCTCTTTTTTTTTGCCCTTTTTGTCTTATTTTTATTTAAGTAAATTAGCTCAATAATGAATTGAGTCTCTTTGATTGCCCACTTTTATTGTACTCTTTAAACCATTCCGTTTAAAAACTCCAAAAGTCAACTTCTTAAACCTTACTATTCTACTTCAAGCCTCTCTTCTTCCCTTATAATTGTCCGTTAATTGATATACTAATTCAATTAGTTAATTAATATAATTCTATCTTTCTTACAAAAAAAAAGGCATATATATTAAGGCACCCATTATAACCAACGAAAGCAATTTTAGGAATGAAGGTTAGCATAGCAAACACTTATGAATTATCTGGAAAGATATGGATTTATAATGCTTTCGAATAAAGTAAAAGATGTACAATTATGTGATTTATGCTATTGGGGATGCCTTTTTGTCTTTTGCTTTATCTATAAGAAATTTTTAGGTTTTGCTTTAAATACATGGGTTATTCTGAATATATAGTTGTTATTATGAGCAGTCGCGCATTGACGAGATAAATTGTGACGATTTGGAGATGTAAAGATTGCCCCAAGGTAATGCTTATACATTGAATTAATACTTTCTCTATAATAAATTAATCTTCTTCTTCTTTTTCTGCAATAGCACTGTAAGTGGTAATATAATTTATTAGGGGTGTTTACGGTTCGGTTTGGTCGGATTTTTATTAAAATCAAAACCAAACCAATTTTATCGGTTTTTAAAATTTTAAAACCAAAACCAAACCAAATTAAATACAAACCATCGGTTTGGTTGTTGTTGGTTTGGTTCGAATTTTTGGTTCTTAATAAATGATAAGCCGATAATAGTAAAACGACACTATACAATAATATTTTATTGCATTAAAGAACACATTAAGTTTTTCTTTAGTATTGACATCTAAATATTATAAGCATGAGCTTAAATAAGATATGTATCTTCTTTAGATAAGATTATAAAAAACTTGTAGCATTTAACGAGGAAAGCTTAAACGAGTGATTGATTTGTGCCCCAAGATGAGAACATGTGATACTTCAACCATTTTATACTTGGACTTAACTGCTCCCAAAATTAGAATTGGCCACCAGGTACTTCTCCCTCCAATAAATTCAACTACCTACAGTGATAGTTCTTATAACTATTTACATTTAAAATTGTAGCATATAAAAATATAAAGCAGATTAGTATTAAAGTTGTAGCAATAATATAAGATAGAAAACTGTGCCGAGTAAACTAAGTTAGAGTACATGATAGAATCAAAGAAACCAACAAAATAAAGGTTTCCAAAGTACAAACAACTTTGTTCATTTAAAAGTAAAAATTATGTATTTAAACTAACAAAGGAATGAGAGAATCTGTAATATCATATTCACTTCTACTTTTTTTCTTCATAAGGATCACTTTCGCAACTGCTTCCATCATCGTCCTTAGCTTAAGCTCCAAACTAGTCAATGCTCAAAGCAGTGTCTGGATATTCTGAAAAAAGAATTATCATATAAGGAATTACTCTTCATGAGGCCGCATGCCAATATTGTGAGGATGTTATGATACGAGAGAGGCCGAGGGACAATATTGTTAGTGATTTATGCCATGATGTGTCTTGTTATAGCGCTTTAGCTGTAGAAGCCCCTCCGGAGTCTGTACACACCCCTAGTGAGCGCAGGTACCTACTGAGTGTGAGTGATGCCCGCGGGCTGATACTAAGTGATTGTGAGGTTGCCCGCTGAGCTGATACTGAGTGACTGTGAGGTTGCCCGCTGGGATGATACCGAGTGACTGTGAGGTTGCCCGCTGGGCTGATACTGAGTGATGGTGAGGTGCTGAGGGAAATTGTTATGAAAAATGATTATGGCCCGAGCGGCAGATTTATGATGATTTTACTGAGTTTTGGCTGTGATTCACTTCGTTTTTCAAACTGATATTACTGAGAGTTTTACTGAGAAATATTGAAAAATATACTTGTTTCAAAGGATTTTATGGAAACTGATTTTTGAACTTATGTACACTTTATTGAGACTTGGCATTTACTGTTTTGTGGATTGGTGTTTTGTGCTGTGTGTTTCTTATTCTCAGACTGTGATTTATTTTCATTACTATTGAGTTGGCGTACTTATCAGTACTTTCTGTACCTCTGTGTACAGATCCATCTACTAGCGCGGAGCAGTAGTCATCTTCGTTCGCTTTCAGCAGATTCACGAGATTTCGAGGTAGTTGTCCAGCGTCCGCAGCTTCTTCATTTCCCTTCCTCATATAGTATTAGCATTTGATTCATAGACACTTATTATGACATTAGCAGAGTTAGTTTATTTTCTTAGATGCTCATGATCATTGACTCCAGTCTTCAGAGGATTTTTTAGAATGTTAGATTATTATTGGGGCGTAAAGACTTAAAGAAATTATTTTATGCTTTGTTGTTTCTTGTTATTGATTATTGAAATATTATAATAGAACGAATGGGTAGTTATGTGATGGTTGGCTAGCCTAGTTCCACGATAGGCGCCATCACGACCTGTTAGGATTTGGGGTGTGAGAGCTACCTTCGCTTCTTGGTGACTGAAGAGGAGGACCAAGAAAAAATGAATTAAGTGGATGCACCGCCCTTTTCAACGAGGCACAACTGGCGCTGAACAAGGTACGTTTTTCTTTCCTTGTATTCCTTAAGGGGTTTATTAAACCTTACCATATTTTTATGATTTCATTACTTTCGTTTCTCAGGCCTCAGTGCTTCATCATGAGAGCTTCTATCGGTCTCGGGTGGAGGTAACCCATCTCGAGTTTGAGCTAAAGGAGTAGGTCCGACAGAAGGACATGTACAAAGCTCTTAATGAGCAAAGAGATGAGTCCCTCAAGGAACTCCCATCCTCCAAGCCGAGCTGGAGAAAGCTCAAAAAGAGGCCTCGTAAGGGAAACATGAGCATGCCGTTATGGTCGAAAAGGTAAGGATATTTGAGACTAATAACGAGAGTCTAAGCGCAGCTGCTAACGCCACAACCTCAAAGGTCCAAGAGAAGATAGACTTGATCGACCAGCTCTGGGCCAAAATGAATGAGGTCAAAGCCTTGGCCGAAGCGTTTAGGAGCAAGATGGATCTACTGGCCTCGAAAAAGGAAGGCCACCAAAGAGGATCTGGCATCGGCCAAGGACCAACTCCAGTGATGAAAGATAAAGCCGACAAATGGTCTCTGCTGAATGATGAGCTCTGAGCATAACTAGATTCGTCCGTCTCCGAACGGGATGCCCTCGACTGGGAGTACACCGCATTGAAGTCCAAGCTGGAGGCGGCTTCGAACGAGTCCTCTGAGGTCCAGGATATGTTGGCCCAATATAAGAATGACGTGGAGGTGGCCGAGGCCCGTATAATAATGAAGGTCGAATACGTGAAATGGCTATCCCGGAGAGAGACCTTCGAGGAGATCCATGCGGGGTTCAATCTATCGGCCGAGATCAAAGAGGTGAAGCGGCTCAAGACTGAAGCCAAAGAGATATACGAGCTCGAGGGCTCAAACAATGAGTCACGATTTGGTGGGGACTAGGTGAATATCGAGCCCATAAGCTTCAAAATCCAGAACTCTGCCTTTGAATTCATTTCATGACCTGATGTTTTAATAAGTAGCAATTGAACCCAAATTTTCTAAGTTTATAAATGTATGAGGAGATATGATATTTCCTAAAATGCATCATGTTCACATTATCCTTATAATCTGTGAGCTGGGAATTAGGATTAAAGGGGACATGACCCGCGTATTCAAAATGTTCAAATATGCTACATGGCTTCTGCCTGTGCATAGCACAGGCCCAATACTGTTTAATATGGAATTACTATTTGTGATTAATTTGTTTTGATATGAAATTGCATAGAAGAGACGGAAATTGAGACCTCATTGGAAAGTAACACAATATTCATATCCATGAGAATACTAAATATACACATATAAACATATAGTTATTTACATATCAACAAAAAGAGATGCATTTTACTTCGAAAGTGACATAACTTTTACATCCATGAAAGTGTCTATATTCACAAAAGGTGATTCTTTTCTCCATACTGTAATTGTTTTTCTTCTTTGTAGTGCAACAAAAATACTGAACATCTGCAAAATCACAAAAAAAACTATGTTTCAGTACCTATACAACATAATGACTTAAGTTTTAGGGTAATATGAATGCAACCGATTTTTTCTAAAGAACTTTTTTAGTGTGGAATGATGCTTCCCTACAAGATTAACAAGTAGGCCTTCTGTTACACCATTATTGATCAAATAATCCTTAATGATACAATATCCTAAGGTAAAGAACGTCAATTTTCATTAAAGAACAAATTCCTTTACTAAAAGGATGATAAAACACACAAACACACACCAAAGAAAAAAGAAACAATAAAATTCAGAAAGACATCATCTTATAGGCCTATTAATTAATCCCAATTGTAATGCAAACCACATCCTGATTCAACAGGTAGACTGTAGACAAATTCCATCTTCACGTGTATCCCAAACGCAAAACTTGTCTTGACATAACTTAGCAACATTATCAAAGTTAAACAACCGAAAAAATCCATACTTTGGCCCTAAACTAATGATGCATACAATTGTATTATCCTCTTTGGTAACTATTGGAAAAGTAATCGGATATTCATCTTTCTGTTGAATTGGATGGTTTACAAGAACTTTCCCTCTTATAGAACATTTCGTTTGAACCAAATTCGGAGTTTGATTGTATATGAGAATATTATAAACAAACTATGTTACTGAAGTAACATGCAATGAAGAAGAACTTAGTACTAAGTAAAATATGAAGAGGGGATATAATAATGAGGAAGACATGGTGATTTTTCTTAAATCATTCTGTATTGACATGTTAATAAACCATGGAGAATGAGTTAATTGAGTAATATGGGAGATGGGGTAGTATCATAAATAAATAGTTGTCACGATAATTCGCATGTCGTGATGGCGTCTATCTCAGTATTAGGGAAGCCGATAACCTCAATAATTCGCAGTAATCTTTTAAGTTTGAAAATATAATAATTAGATTTAATAGAAAAATCCCACAAATACTGATACAAATACATTCAAAATCCGGTGTCACTGAGTACATGAGCATCTAAATGATAACATAGTTTGACTGATACAAACACTGTCTGGAATGTAAAACAGTACAAATAACTGAAAAGAAAGAGAGTCAAGGTATGTGGATGCCAAAGCAGCTACCTCGATAGTCTCTAATAGATAAATCCCTGAAAATCTAGTAGCCACCGTATCCAGAGGTACCTGGATCTGCACACGAAGTGCCGAGTGTAGTATGAGTACAACCGACCCCATATACTCGATAAGTAACAAGACTAACCTTTGGGCTGAAAGTAGTGACGAGCTCAACATGTACAGTCCAATATAGAAATAACCGTGGTTAGTCTTGTAAGATAGTGACGAGCTCAACAATTGTTTTCAAGTTTAACAATTAAACTTAACACAAGTAAGATAGATCAATTCTGCATGATATAAGGAAT
Source organism: Nicotiana paniculata (assembly GCA_005239505.1). Lineage (NCBI taxonomy): Eukaryota > Viridiplantae > Streptophyta > Magnoliopsida > Solanales > Solanaceae > Nicotiana > Nicotiana paniculata. The sequence goes on from MDKI01080429.1 coordinate 18,757, forward strand.
ATGACATCTCTATATCTATATGCCAAAATACATGTTGTATGTGATGTACCACAATGGAAACCCCGTGTACTCATACTCTCAGAATAATCAATCAATCACTCAGTACTGTATATGGCTAATCCAGCCTAGGGAAGATACATCCCAAATATATATCACTGACATTCAGTCACTCAGTACTGTATAAGGCCAATCCAGCCCAGGGAAGATCCATCCCTCAATATATATAATTAGGCAAGATCCATGCCAGGGAAAATCCATCCCTCAATAAAAAATGCTTCGGGCAAGATCCATCCCTCAATATAAAATTGATTGTGCTCACTATGTGGGGTGCAAACTCCGGAGGGGCTCCTTCAACCCAAACACTATAATAAGCCAGATCTAGACATGAATGAATAAAACATGTTGTGGCATGCAGCCCGATCTCATAAGTTTCACTCATAATCTCCAGTCTTTTAGGCTCACAGTGGTATGAAAATCAACCCGACATAATGATATAATGTATCAATGAATGGCAACAGAGACGGAGATATGATATGCAAATAATAGATGTGACTGAGTACAATTTACATTTTAACAATTAGTTCAACAGCAGCACGACCTTCGTGGTCCCCAAAAATATCGGCACATAGCCTAAACATGATCTTTAATATGAATCTAACCTCAATTTATCTAACACATAGAGGGTATGTGGATAATGCCATTATTATTAGATTATGCAACTCCACGGAATCAATTAAGTCACAATTTCTATGGTGTACGCCCAGACGCCCGTCACCTAGCATGTGCGTCACCTCCATACCAATCATATAACATATAATTCACGGACTTATACCCTCAGAACTAAGTTTAGAAGTGTTACTTACCTCAAAACACGTTAACTCAACCCACTGGTAAGTTTTTTCGCGATTATCCAACTTCGAATGGCTCGAATCCAAATAAATATTTCCTTGAAACTCCCTCAGCAAAAGTTGCTACAAATCGAGATTTCTTTATTTAGCTCTTTAGTGATATTAAAGCCTCCAACTACTTTACAACTTCAATCCATATCAACATAGTTCAATTGGACCAATATTAGTAAAATTTTCATGTTTTAGGTCATTTGGTATTTTATCCAATACTTAGAGTGCATAAATCTCTACATCTCTTAACCGTTGAATTAGTTCATCCAACTACCACCATTTACCAATATATTTATAACTTTCAATCATCACATGTGTGACCATTCAGCCACACTCAACCAACAAAATTACATCAATTAATCACCTTTCAATCTGTACCATGATTATGTATTTAAATTGGGAATTTATGACTTCCAATCACCATACCATGAGTTCCAACACTTAATTCATACTCATCTTCCATAATAAGTCGCACATGTAAGTCTAAGGGTATAGGATTACCTTTTTGGAAGAAATCTTGCAAAACCCTCCTTTGAGTTCTTGAAGAAATTTCTTGAAGATCTAAGTATTTTAAGTGTAGATTTCATCAATACTAGTATAGAAATGTTGGAATTTCATACCAAGATAATGAGGATTGCTTACCTTGAAGAAGAGAGGAGTTGGTGGTCTTGAGTAAGTGGAGAAGAGCTCCAAAATCTGTCCCAATGCAATGGGGAAACTGAACCCCAAATATAAGCCCAGATTTTTGGGTTTCGGACGCGGCCTGGTATGCTATGGCAGCACTTCACTGCCAATCCTGCTTTCGGATGCGGCGCCGAATGCTTCGCATCCGCAGTACTCCTCTACCAGCCTTTGGTAATTTGATCATAACTTCTTGTAGGAATGTCCAAATGGCAAACGATTTGAAGCGTTAACTAGACTCGAATATCTTTCATTTGACAGGATATACATCGCATAACTCGTTATATATATGTAGATATTCTTGTCCAAAGTTAGGTATTGTGCCAAAGTATGGTTAAATCGATCCAGAATAACCTCAAATTTTGCACACAAGTCGTGAATGACATAACAAATCTATTAAAATTTCCAGAATTGAAATCCTAGCCCGATAACATCAAGGTCAACTCCCGGTCAAACCTATGAATATTTTAAAACTTCAATTTTGCAACTTTTCGCCAAAATCCGCTGAATTGTCCTACGGACTTCCAAATTCGGACATCTACCTAAGTCTGAAGTAACCATCCGAAGCTATTGGGATCATCAAAACTCTATTCCGGAGTCGTTTGAACAAAAGTCAACTCTTTCTTTTAAGCTTCTTAAACAAGAATTATTCTTCCGATTTGATCCCGACTCGTCAGAAAACCAAACTCGACAACACACACAAGTCATGATACATTTTTCAAAGTTGCTCGAAGTCTTAAGCCACTGAACGGGATGCTAATTCTTAAAACGACAAGTTGGGTCGTCACAATAGTAAATAGGTAAACTAACCTAATATCACACCATCAAAAAATTAGTTTTAACCACAGGTAGAAACCAACAACATAACTATGGCTTTAACCGTATCCAAAAATAGCAGCAGAATACCTTTAAATGCATCCCAAAACAACATCGAAATGTGGCTTCAACTAAGAGAGCAAGTGAAATTAAGAAAATATGTTGTACATCGATTAAACTTGGTAGAACATTACAAGAGAAAATTAAACAATGCTAAGAAGTGCAAGAACAAGTTTACGTAGGAACTACACATGTGTTGAGCTATTTTTTAGAACTATCATATTAGTTACATCTTAAAATTAATTATATGAGCAGATAAAATAACAACAATTTAATTAAAAAGTTCAAATACCTTATGGTTAATTTTTCAAAGGAGGAGTCCTTATTTCCAAGCTTAGCTTGTAGTGGGAAGCATTTTCTTTCTTAGTTGTCTTTTGAGCTTCTCTTCCCTCCAAGCCAAAACGTTCAATTTTGGTTGGCGGAAACTCTTGGTGGATCTCATTGTCTTTGTTCATATAAGATAAAATGGATAACTTTTGCACTGTATCATGATATTTTGTAAATAACTTTTTCATTTAAATTTTAAATATCTTTCCACTTAATTATTTTTGCACATCCGCAAGGGGTAAAATTTGTTTCTAGGAGGACAAATATTATTTATAAAATTACTTGAGGTTGCGCTTGAATTTTGGAAATAGCTATAATTTCATCCTCAAAGGGAACCACCATAACATAGCATGTGGAAGATGTACTCTTTACCTTGTATGCATTAAACATTGGTCCAATTGTTTTGGCCCTACAAGAAAGTTAAAATCAAAAAGTTTTGTTCTTGTATATATTAACTAGTGACATTTCTCCGTGTTTCGCGCAGTTGTACTCAAATAATTTTATAAATAATATTTTTGAATTTAGTTGACATAATATATATATATATATATATAATATAAAAAGTATTTAAAGACTTCTAGAGAGTAAAATATCACGTTAAAATCTCTTGCATTTCATTACGTCCCATCCATTTGCATGGCTGCGACAGGCTTAACAAAATCTTCGTTGTAAATTCTTAAATATTGTGCAAGTAAGTCAAATACTTTTTCTCATCTTATATATATACTCTTGCATTTCATTACGTCTATATATATATATATATATATATATATATATTATTTATTGTAATATAATAATAATAATAATAATAATAATAATAATAATAATAATAATAATAATAACAACATTAGTTATTAATTTTTTATTTTGACTCTTACATTTTAATGAGAATAAAAAATTTGCATCACTTGTTAGAGTTGCAATAAAAGTCTCAGCTTCAACACAAGTTGAGGTTAAATTTATCAATATTTTAGATGAATCACAATCACAAAATTACCTTGGGTAATAGACATATATAGAAAACAAAATGAAGATAATAAAGTTTTTCTCTCAAATAGAGTACTCTAAAATTCAAGTGCAAAAAAATATAAATCGACAACAATTTTCTTAGGATATATTATTATCGCATCTGTGTTAAAATTAGAAAATCAGAAGAACTGTTAGAAGAAACAGAAAATATATAAACGATAAGAAATATTCCGAGTCCACAATTTCCTTGGGTGTCTTTAAGGAATTTTAACCCCCTCACAAGTTGCCAAAGTAATGGATTAAATCCTCCCAGGATGAAATAGAATAACCTTCCTGCAACAGTGGCAATACAAACTGCAGGATACCAACAAACTCAAAGAACGGAGCAAACTCACACTTACGAATTTGAGAGAGAGAGAGAGAGACAGTGAAGTAGAATGCAGTATTCAGAATGAAATTCTCGATTTTTTCAGTAAGTGGAAGAAGAAGCCATGCCTCAAAATTTATGGCAATTATTGGAAGAGGTGTGATGTCTGTTCAGGAAAAAGTGTCTGTTCAGAAAGGAAGACAACGTTTAGTAAAGGCAACATTTTTTTTGGATTTCAGTTAATTCCGTTAATGAACTGACTGACATTTAATTAATTATTAAATAATTAATTAAATAAACTTTGTCCAAAAAATAATCTTATCGATCATTTGACAAATCCAAATCTGAAGCTGAAGCCGAAGCCGAGCCGAGCGAGCGACGACGACGGCGCGAGGATACATCCTCTTCAACTTCTTTTAAGAGCTCTAAGAAGTGATCCTATATTTATACACACAAGTGTAGTTGTCTTTCACCAATGTGGTACAAAGTTCATGACAAAAGCTCACTTGATTCAAATTTTCATTTCCCTCCATTTTATTTCCCACCATTTCCCAATTCACACTCCTAGACTTTTAAGCCCAATGCTTAAAGTCTTTAAGCCCAATGCTTAAAGTCCAACAATCCCCCACATGAATGGGAATGGCTGTAACAAGAATGATCATAGATGGACGCTGTGTGATTTGCAAGTAAGGATTAATTGCATCTGGATAAGTAGGTTTCCCTTTGAACTTTCCGTAGTGAACATATGTCGGATATACTCGGTCAATCGGTAGATTTGATATCTTTGAACCGTCGAACTTTAGTGTATACCTAGACAACCATATGTCACACAACCAACCCTTAACCGTCTTTTGGTTCTCATTGTTGTGTTCGTTTCAGCCATGAACACCACCTGGTTTTATAAGTGCGTAGAGAATTGGCCTTACAGAATTCTCATTGAAGCGGCTTCACTTCACACTTACATAGGTGATTCCTAAACGTGTAATCTTTTAGATTAACACTCACATCAAACTTAGGTAATCATTAAAGACGTGTAAAGTTCTATCCTTGTTACTATACATTGTCTTCATCACTAGAAGGACCCAAAAAAAATTTTACTTTGACAATGTTGAACCGGTCAATCAAAACTTTGTTTGAGCTACTTGAACCTAGATCTCGGAATATCCAAAATTCTAGGTAGAGTTACCGCCATGATGACTTGTCCTCGGCCATAGTCCCATTCCCTTAGATGATTTTTCAACTCCCTCTCTAGTTAAGCCTTTTGTAAGCGGATTTGCCACATTATCCTTTGATCTTACATAATCAATAGTGATAATTCCACTAGAAAGTAGTTTTCTAACGGTGTTATGTCTTCGCCGTATATGACGAGACTTTCCGTTATACATAACGCTCCCTGCCCTTCCTATTGCAGCCTCACTATCGCAATGTATGCATATAGGAGCCAAAGGTTTTGGCCAGAATGGAATGTCTTCTAAGAAGTTTCGAAGCCATTCAGCTTCTTCACCGGCCTTATCCAAAGCTATAAACTCTGATTCCATTGTAGAGCGAGCGATGCACGTCTGCTTGGAAGACTTCCAAGATACTGCTCCACTGCCAACAGTAAAGACATATCCACTTGTGGACTTTGTTTCTGTTGAGCCGGTTATCCAATTTGCATCACTATATCCTTCGATAACCGCAGGATATTTATTGTAGTGCAAAGCGTAATCTTGGGTATATTCCAAATATCCCAGAACTCGTTTCATTGCCACCCAGTGATGTTTGTTGGGATTATTTGTGAATCGACTAAGTTTACTTATTGCACAAGCTATATCAGGACGTGTACAATTTATGATATACGTTAAGCTTCCCAATACACGAGCATAATCCAATTGAGACTTACTTTCACCTTTATTCTTTACAAGATAATGGTTTAAGTCAATTGGAGTTTTTGCACTTCTAAATTCCAAGTATTTGAATTTTTCAAGTACCATTTTCACGTAATGTGATTGGGACAAAGCCAGACCCTGAGGAGTCCTCTGGATTTTAATTCCTAGAATTACATCGGCCACTCCTAAGTCTTTCATATCAAACTTACTAGCAAGCATTTGCTTAGTAGCTTGAATGTCGGCAATGTCTTTGCTCATTATTAGCATATCATCAACATATAAGCAAATAATGACTATATGATTTGGAACGTTCTTAATGTAAACACATTTATCACATTCATTAATCTTAAAGCCATTTGACAACATTGTTTGGTCAAGTTTTGCGTTCCATTGCTCGGGTGCTTATTTTAGTCCATAAAGGGACTTAACAAGTCGGCGCACCTTCTTTTCTTTTCCCGGAACCACAAACCCTTCAGGTTGGTTCATGTAAATTTCTTCTTCCAAATCACCATTTAAGAAGGCCGTTTTTACATCCATTTGATGGATTTGAAGACTATACAAGGCGGCTAATGCTATTAGCATCTGAATGGATGTAATTCTCGTTACCGGCGAGTATGTGTCAAAATTGTCAAGACCTTCTCTCTGTCTAAATCCTTTGACAACAAGTCTTGCCTTGTATTTGTCAATAGT
>MDKI01155770.1:0-34128 GCA_005239505.1 Nicotiana paniculata
ATATATATATATATATATATATATATCCTACTGTCTGAAAGAGGATAGACAGTCAAAAATAAAAGAAGAGACTCCAACACGCTGCTAAATGGCATCAAGGGAGTAGCTCACCGTGGAATCTCGACTCAAGTATCAAGAATGCGCTCCGGACGGGTAGCTAGATGCACCTGCCTCAGATCCTGTTAAATTAAGTACAGAAGCGTAGTATGAGTACATAAATAATATGTATCCAATAATATCCAGTCTAACCTCGAAGAATTAGTGACGAGGGTCGACTTGATGCTTACTAGATCCAAACAGTATAATTAAGTATGAGGCTAAGCATGTATATCAAGGCTAAATAGCAAAAAATAACAGGAAATGACAAGATTTTCCATATATATATATACACACACACACACACACACAGACACTTCAGTCTCTATCATTTTAGTTGATAATTTATATTCCAAGGCGTTTAAATAATTCAAATCACTGAAGTGCCAAGCAAATACCATGCGCACATAATGCCGTGGATGTACGACCCGATCCAATATAATAATAAAATGTGCACTGCTGGAGGGTCGAACGACACGAACCATAGATGCATCTATTACCCCGCTCGCGAATCATCCATGCGACATAGTCTACACAATTAAGCAGGCAAATCAAGAATTTATCAAGAAAAATTACTCAAGAAATTTCGACTTCTCTTTAACTGTCAAGAAAATAATGTTCAATCTTTTAGAATTTATTTACCAAGTTTGATATGATCTTAGCAAGTTAATTTAATAAAAAGAATTCAAGTATAACAAGTAAGCATGCTTTTGGGTCCTAGACTACCCAGACTTAAGCATAATAGTTGCTACGCATGGATTCTCGTCACCTCCTGGGTACGTAGCCCCCACAATCAGTAGAACATAATTAATTATTTCACCTATGAGGACAATTCCCTCTTACAAGGTTAGAAAGGAGACTTACCTCGTACCGAACCTACTTCCCAATTCAAGAATGCGTTCAATCCTCCAAATTTGATGCCCAACAACTCGAAACTGGCCAAACATTACATAAACTAATCAAGAGATGCTCAAGAGTTCATAATTCCTCAATTTAAGTGATTAACCAAGCTAGTTTGCAAGATTCCTAAAGTTCTCCCCTGGGCGCCCATACCAAGATTCCGAAAATGTTTTAAGAAAATCGTTACCCATAACCTTAGGCTCAAGAATATATAATTTTCACTAGTTTCCATATAAATTTCATGGTTAAATCTAATTTTTATCAAAACCCTAGGTTTTGCTCTAAACACATAATTTTCACAAATTTTCATGGTGTAATCTACCCCTAAACTAGGTATTATACTCACATTATGTAGGAATAACTTACCTCACAATGCTGGGCCAAAATCCCCTCTTTAGAAGATCCCAAATCGCTCAAGAAATGAATGAAATGTGTCAAAATGAAACACTTCCCGTATTAAATGAAGGCACTTCCTTTAGAGACTTCCGCACCTGTGGTTAGGGGACCGCATCTACGGAATTTTACCGGGCTGGCTGAGCCGCATCTGCAGTTTGGGGGCCGCTTCTGCGGAAGAGGAGCCACATTTGCGGTTCCTGGGCTCCTCTCCTAGGGCTGCACCCGCGAAGAATCGAGCGTTTTTGCGGTCTCGCACTTGCGGCTGGCCAACCGCAGGTGCGGTCGCACCAAAACTGGTGCACCAGCAGCTCATTTTAAGCTTGGATTCGCCTCGCGCGACGTCTGAATGGCATCTGGGGCCCCGAGGCCCCGTCCAAACATACCAACATCTTCTAAATCATAAAAAGGACTCACGCGAACCTTCGGAACGCCTAAAACAAAATTAAATCCAAGAATGACATCCTAAAACCAATTGAATCAATCTTAGAAACTTTAAGTTCTTCAATCTACTCCCAACATGCCGAAACGTACTTATATTACTCGAAATGATACCAAATTTTGCGTGAAAGTCTTAAATGACATTACAGAACTATTCCCGATCTTAGAATTTCATTTGGACCTTAATATCATTAAAACACGTTCCAAACCACAATTATAGAACTTCAAAAACTTCAAGAATCCAATTTTCACTATTTGGCGCCGAAATGCTCCCGGGTCATCCAATATCCGTTCCGAACATACGCCCAAGTCCAAAACCATCATGCAAACCTATTGAAACCATCAAATCCCATTTCCGAGGCCGTTTACTCAAAATATTGACCGAAGTCAAACTTGGCCTTTTAAGCCATCCTTGAGGAACCAAGTTTTCCCATTCCAACCCAAATTCTTCCAAATCCCGAAAAAACCATCCCGCAAGTCATAAATCAATAAAAGAAAGTACGGGAAGTCTTATTTAGGGGGTACGGTGTTCTAGAAAGTAAAATGATCGGTTGGGTCGTTACACTATCTTATTCATAACATTCATGGCAATGTCTGTATAGTAACACCAAAGAAATCCTTAATCATAGCACGTACATCATCAGCAATAATATGCCAGCAAACTTGGAAAATTTTTCCATTGAATCCATCCGGACCAGCTGCACTATCAGGATGAAGCTCAAAGACAACTGTTTTCACTTCCTTATCAGAAGAAAGTTGTAGAAGGGCTTGATTATCTTCCCAGTGATAATATTGTCAATACTTTTGAGGAAGTTCATATCATTGTTCTGATCAGGTTGTGAAAAAAGGTTGTTGAATTGTGATATAGAAGTTTTTGCAAGTTTCTCATTCCCTTGAATCCATTGACCATGTTCATCTTTAATTCTATGCAGAAAAGATCTTTTCCTCTTCTGCCTAATGATGCTATGAAAAAAATTGCAGTTTCTATCACCTTCTTCCTCTCATTTGATGTTGGATTTTTGTCTAAGCAAAGAGTCTTGCATATTCATCCACTTGATTTGTTGAGCATATGCTAAATTAAGATTGATTATATTATTGTCGTAGTCATTTTGTTCATATTTAGCCTCTAGATCTTCAACCTTCTTCTCAAGTTCTTCTACCTTGTCAAAAACATTGCCATTTAGACCATTTACTAAGACAATGAGTGAGATTCTTGAGTTTCTGATGTAAAGTATGCATAACATTGCCTTGTATTTGAGTTTCCCAGCACTCTTTAAAAACCTGTTCGAAATCAGGTTGATCCAGCCAGAAATTTAAGAATCTAAAGTATTTGATAGGAGGAGGATCAGACTTGGTGTCACTGATAAAGCAACACATTATGATCAGATCCTGTTCTGTGCAAGTTTCTGATAGTAGCCACTGGAAAGGACCATTGATCATTATAGAAAATTCTATCTAATCTCTGAAGAATCCTATTATCTCTCCACCGTCCATTAGTCCAGGTGTAATTGTTACCTGTGTAGCCAGCATCCGCCATACCACAATCCTCCATACATATGATAAAGTCCATACTCTTACTAAGTTTGTGAATTCTGCCACTTTTCTTCTTATTAGCATCCATGATCACATTGAAATCACCTCCAATAAACCATGGTCCTTCGATATGGTTACTCATATTGTTGATAGATTTCCAAAGGTTCTTTCTTCTTCTTGTATTGGTTTTTGCATAAACAATAGTAATCCATAAAGGAGTCTGCAACATACTGTGGTTGACTTCCATAGTACTCTGTTGTTTTTTGTTGTTAATGACATTGCGGGTATAATCATTATACCAGAAAATCCAGATTTTCCCATTACTATTTGCAATCGCATTGGAAAGCCAAGTTTTCTTCTGTAATGGTTCAACTTTGTTTTTTCTACAGAAGGTTCCTGAAGAGAAATAAAGGTAACCTTGTGTCTTTTGATAAGCTTTTTAAGTATTTGGAAAGCTCCCTTAGATTTAACACCCATGATATTCCAAATGATTGTATTAATCATTAAGAAATGGATTAGAAAGTCTTTTTTGGCTCCTCTACCTCTGCCTCTAGTATGAGGTGCAGTAGCAAATTTCTTGGTGTTTTTGTTTGGGATTTTAGCTCCTCTTGGGGACAATACTTCCTTTTTTATCACTTCCTGAAACTGTTGGATGACTACATCATCTAGATCCAGATCTGTTGGTGGAGAGAAAGTGTCACGACCCAAAATCCTATGAAAGGTCGTGATGGCGCCGGACACTTCTATCAGGCAAGCCAACACTAAAAGTTAATTAAATTTCGATTTTTGTATTTTGAAATCGTCTCTTTTCATTACATTAAATAATAATTAATGAAATTCACTGGGTAAATAATGATTTCTTTAATAAATTCAATTAATAAGGAAATCCCAAGTCATCCCAGAACCCGATGTCACAAGTGCATGAGCAAATTTCTAGGAATTTAAAATGTAATACAATAATTGTCCGAAATACACATTGGACAAAAAGGAAAGTACAATGCTCTGAAGGAGACTCTGCTGGCTGCGGGCCATCTCGAGTGATGTAGCTCACCTAAGTCTCCGAATCAACCACACCGTTGTGCCCACAAGGCCACAGTACATACCTGTACCTGTACATTAAAATGTACATCAAGTGTAGTATGAGTACAAAAATAACGTGTACCCAGTAAGTATCCCGTCTAACCTTGAATAGGTAGTGACGAGAGGTCGAGTTTGACACTTACTAGTGTTCATATTAATATAATTAAATGTGACCCTAAGCATGGATGTCATGATTAAATAACAAATAAAAACAAAAAGTGACAGCTTCTTTCACAAATATAATTTCAGTTTCCGTCATTTCAGTTGAGAATTTATATTTCAAGGCATTTAAGCAAATCAAAGTCACAGAAAGTACCAAGCAAATAACATGCACAAATAATGTCGAGGTCGTACGGCCCCATCCAACATAAATGTAAACTGTTCACTGCCGGAGGGTCGAATGGCACGAACCACAGATGCATCTATTACCCTGCTCGTGAATCATACGCGCGACACAGTCAATATATAACTAATAGAATTACTCCGCTCGCGAATCATACATGCGACGCATGTACTCATATATACACACTTTCAAACAGTAAATCAGGAATTCATCAAGGAACATTTACCCAAGGAAAAGTCAATCCTCTTTTTAAATGATTAAGAAAATGATGCTTAACCATCTTAGAAATTCATTTACGAATTTGATATGATTTAAGCAGTTTAAATTTATCAATAAAATTACAACTACAGAAAGTAAAACATGCTTGTGGGTCCTATACTACCTGGACATAAACATAATAGTAGCTACGCACAGACTCTCGTCACCTCGTGCATATGTAGCCCCCCACAAATAGTAGCAAATAATTAATTATTTCACCTATGAGGATAATTCCATCTTACAAGATTAGAAAGGAGACTTACCTCGCTCCGCAGCTCCATAACCGACTTCCAATCCCTTCCGATGACACAAATCAATGCACAACGCTCCAAAACTAGCCAATAATTATGCAAACCATTAATATATGCTCAAATACCCATTATAATCCAATTTATAACAATTCCTAACCCCGATCGAAAAGTCGATAAAAATTATCCTTGGGCCCACGTGCCCGGATTCCAAAAATTTTTGAAGATAAAGATTACCCATAACCTCACGAATCCAAATATATAATTTATTATCAATTCCATGCCCAAATTCGTGGTCAAAATCCAAAATACCAAATTATAGGTATTCTACATAAACCCCGCAATTTACACTACTTTCCATGTTCTAATCCATATATACTCATGTATTTAACTCAAAAGTATGATGAAATCACTTACCGCATTCCATATGGTAAAAATCGCCTCAAAAATTGCTTCAATCCGAGCTCCATAGCTCCAAATATGTTAAAAAAAATCCAAAACCTTGATAAATAGCTTCTGCCCAAGTATTAACTCAACACAGTTGTAGAAAATTCTTCACGATCGTGAAACACAACATTTCTCAGCCCAAAATTTGCCCTTCGCGATCGCAAAGAACAAATGCACAGATCTTCCAGACAACCTTTAGTATAATGGTCATAACTTTTTATACAAAACTCCACATTCCAAATGTCTTAATGTTTTGAAAACTAGACTCCAATATCAATAACATTAATGTTTCGGTCATCTCCCAATTCCTTATATATTTCGAGATATAAGCTGAAAAAGTCAGCCCTATGCAACACAAATTTCTTCTTCATCTTCTCGGATATCCGTAGTGTACCAGTAATAACTCTTTGTACAAAAATCCAAATGATAAATGGTTTATCTTTATGAAAATTAGACACAAAGGGATACAACTTTATTTTTACATCATCTAAAAATTCCTTATAGATTGTGAGATATGAGCCTCTGAAGTCGGGTCAGTGCAGCAAAAACTTTCCTCTACGCGATCGCGTAAGGCCTTTCGCGATCACGATTCACTGGTCATTTTCTCTCATTTTACTCATCGCGACGGCAGCCAATTCCCCACGATTGCGTAGCACACTGCTGTATCCAAAAACTAGCAACTAAAAATGGTCAGAAACCACCCCGAAACTCACCCGAGCCCCCTGGGACCCCATCCGAACATACCAACAAGTCTCAAAACATATCATGGACTTAGTCGAGGCCTCAAATCACATCAAACAACGCTAAAAACACAAATCACACCCCGATTTGAGTCTAATGAAACTAAGACATTCTAATTCTACATTCTATGCCAAAACCTATCAAATCACGTCCGATTGACCTCAAATTTTGCACACAAGTCATATTCAACATTACAGACCTACTCTAACTTCTGGAATCAGAATCCGATCCCGATATCAAAAAGTCCACTTCCGGTCAAACTTCTTAAAAACCTTCAAATTTCTAACTTTAGCCAAATGACTCAAAAACAACCTACGAATCTCTGAATTCACTTCCGATCATGCTTCCAATACCAGAATCACCATAAAAAGTTATTCCCATACTTGGAATCCCAAGCGGACATTGATAACACTGAAATGTACTTTAATTCAAATTTATGAATTATTTCGAAATTCCAACTTCCACAATAGACGCTGAAACGCTCCCGGATCATCCAACACCCGATCCGGACATAGTGCCAAGTCTGAAATCATCATATGAACCTACTAGAATCTTCAAATTCTAATTCCGAGGTCGTTTACTCAAAGATCCAACCTTAATCAATTCTTCTAACTTAAAGCTTACGGGACGAGAATTCTAATTATAAATCAACTCCAAAACTCCCGAAAATTTAATTCCGACCATGCGTACAAGTCATAATACCTGAAGTGAAGCTGCTCATGGTATCAAACCGCCAAAGAACGTGCTAGAGCTCAAAACAACCGGTCGGGTCATTACAGAAAGTTTTGACTAATTGATCATCCGTAGCATCATCTTCCTTTGAGCTGGCAGATTTATGTATTTCTTGATCTCCTTCTTTGTTGATTTGGTGCACAGGATTACTAGTGTTGATGTCTTTCTTTTGTCCCTTCAGAATTAACCTATAATAATTGAGACTATTTCTGTTGAATTTCAATTTTTTTTTATCAAATTATACTACTTGGTTGTGTGCCTAGTAGCTATTTTATTTCTAATAAAGCATGTAACAAATAACGATGTTATCTCACATATAGTGAGATGATAAGATCTGGTTACTATTACATATATCCTATTACCAATCTTGGGTCTATTGAGCCCAATTTTGATATCAACATTGAATCTACCCTTAAAGCGAACAAATTTAAAAATATCCAACTACACCATTGTTTTCCATATACTGTTTGTATCTGCGTAGAGTTGTATAACCAATAGTTCATCATGCTTGAAATCCATTTAGTGCTCGACCTCAATGATAGTATACTGAATCTGTGATGTTCTGTAATGCAACAGTGTTCTACGTAAAGCTGGTGTTTCTCCTTGCATTTTCTGTTCTTGTTTCCCTCTGTTACGCATTTTTCTTTTCCTGTCCTGCTTGTGCAATGTGTCCATCTTGCCATATGAACCCTATAATCCCAAGAGTCCATATTCAGAGAACCATATCTGATAGTAGAACCAAGGACAGTGTTAAGATACACCATCCTTGATTCCATTTTAGAGCCGAACTTCCTCCAAAATATAAAAGGAATTATGGATATTGATTGATGATCCTTTAGGGTCACAAACAATTTGCTGATCATTTGATTCCTGGCATGTAAGCATTTATCAAGTTAAACATATGCTCAGTTAGCAGATAGAGGCATTTAAAAAGACTTATTTTAATCGAACTGATTGTCCAGATAAAATCATGTGGAGCATGTTGAATATTTTCTATTCTGAATCTTTCTCATGGTGTGATGTACTCCCTCTGTCTAAAAAACGAATGATGAATTTTCTTAGTCCATTCAAAAAAAACTATGTCAATTTTTTTAAACTTGAAAATAATTGAATTTTACGCTCTACCATAAAAAAAATCTTATAGCTATACAAATATTATGGATATTTAAGATTACTAGTTTTATGATACACGTGTTGTACGTGTATACTATCTTCATGATATTAAATATTATTTAACGACGCGACCGGTCATTTTGAGCTCTAGCGCCGTTCAGCGGTCTGAAGTCATAAGCAGCTCCATTTTAGGTATTATGACTTGTGGGTGTGGTCGGAATTGAATTTCGCGAAGTTTAGAGTCAATTTGGAAAGAAAATTCTCATTTCAGAAGCCTTAAGTTGGAGAAATCAACTAAGATTGGAATTCTGAGTAAACGACTTCAGAATCAGGATTTGAAGGTTCCTGCAGGTTCGTATGATTATTTCGAACTTGGGCGTATGTCCAGATCAGGCTTTGGATAACCCGTGAGCATTTCAGCGTATATTGTGGAAGTCAGCATTTTGAAGAAATTTCCTAAATTTATCTTTAAGCGCATTTCAGTGATATTGATGTCCGTTTGGGATTCCGAGCCTGAGAATAGCTTTGTATGGTGATTCTGAAGTTGGGAGCGTGATCGGAAGTGAATTCAGATGTCCGTAGATTATTTTGAAGTCATTTGGCTAAAGATAGAAATTTGAAGGATTTTGAGAAATCCGACCGGAAGTGAAAATTTTGATATCGGGGTCAGAATGCGATTCCGGAAGTTGAAGCAGGTGCGTAATGTCGAATATGACTTGTGTGCAAAATTTGGGGTCAACCAGACGTGATTTGGTAGGTTTCGGCATCAGAGGTGGAAGTTTGAAATAGTTCATAAAGTTTGGATTTGGGTGCGATTCGTGGTTTTGGCATTGTTTGATGTGATTTGAGGCCTCGAGCAAGTCCATGGGATGTTATGGGAGTGAGTCGTGTGATTGGACGGGGTCCCGGGGGGCCTCGAGTGTGTTTCAGGGTGAGTCAGATCATTTTTCCTCTATTTTGTTGCTACTGTTTTCTGGTGTCACTGATGTGCTATACGATCGCGGTCCATGGTGTGCGATCAAAGAGAAGAAAAATTGAAGGGATATATTTTTAGCTTATGCGATCACATGAGTTGGTGTGCGACCGCGAAGAAGACCTGGGGGCTGCTGGGTTGGCATGTGCGAACGCAAGGGGGAAGCTGCGATCGCGGAGAAGGAAATTTGGAGGGAGCTGGGAATGGCTTGTGCGATCGCATTGATGAGAGTGCGATCGCATAGAGAAAATATTGGGAGGCAGAAGGTTGGCTTGTGCGATCGCGGTTGAAGATGTGCGATCGCATAGAAGGTTTGTCTGGGCAGTGAAGTATTTTAAATGGGATTTTGGCCATTTCTTCATTCTTTCACTTGGTGTAGGCGATTTTTTGAGAGCTTCAAGAGGGGAATTCCGTCATCTATGTCAAGGTAAGTTGTTTCTACTCATTCCAAGTTAAATACAAGGTTTATGCATGGATGGATTTGAACATGAAAAATTATGGAAAATTTAGGAATTTTGAAGAAAACCTAGAAATTCGTATATTGGAGTTTTACCACGAATTTGAGCATGAAATTAAGGGTAAATTGTGTATTTGAGTTAGTAAGACTATGGGTAGGGTATATCTTCGAGAAATTTTGGAATCCGAGCACGTGGGCCCGAGGGAATTTTTGTCAATTCCTTAAGCGGAGATGGGAGTTTATATAATATGAATTGTTAACAAATATTAGAGTATATTTTCATTGGTTTGTCGTTATTTGGATAGTTTTGGGGCGTCGTGCGTCCATTGGAGTCATCGGAAGGGCTTGGAAGCCGGTTATGGAATTTCGGAGCGAGGTAAGTCTTTTTTCTAACCTTGTGAGGGGGAATTGTCCCCATAGGTGAACTAATTAAATATGTGCTACTATTTGTGGGGGCTACGTACACACGAAGTGACGAGGGTCCGTGCGTAGCCACTATTATGCTTATGTCCGGGTAGACTAGGACCCACTAGCATGCCTTACGTGTTGTACATGTGATCCTGCCAATAATATTAGACTAATAATGCTATTGAATTTATAATTTATTTCCTAATAAGGCTAGAGTGTACCTTTCTAAATTATTTTGAAAGAGAATTGACTTCTCCATGGATAATTGTATTCCTGATAAGGTTATATTATTGAATATTATTAAACTTGGAAAATGAATTTCGAGAAAAAGTTTTAAATACTATTTTGTGACTTTTAAAAGAGAAATTTGTCATTTACTTGAGTATTTGTTTTCCCGATGAAGTCGGGGTGGACTGTTGATTGTGCATGACTGCATGTGACCGCTTCGCAATTTACATTCCGGAGCGGAGTGTTATTTCCTCCACTCTCATGGGAGCGGGCCGTACGCCATGGCAAGATTGAAAGATATATTATGGTTTGGGTCGTTCGACCCTCGGCAGTGCACAAATATGATTATTAGGATGGCTCAGGCCGGTTGTCCTTATCCCGTATGCGCATGCTAAATTTTTAATCATTTTCACGGATTTTGATGTGACAAGATTATTTGGGGGGAAAATGAAGAAATAATTGTTACTTAAGAGTATTTGGGGGGAAATGAAGAAGTTATTGTTTATTTAAGATATTTGGGAAAAAATGAAGTAGTAATTGCTTATTTACTTTCAGTGTTTATTTGAATTACGGTTATCTTTAATGTTTACTATTTTTATCATCCTCGTATGCTTATTACTGATATCATATCTTGTTAAATTATTTTGTTTGACCTTAGTGAGTGTCAAGTCGACCTCTCGTCACTACCTCTCTGAGGTTAGGCGGTATACTTACTGAGTACACGTTGTTTTTGTACTCATGCTACACTTGTTGTAAATTTTGTTGCACAGGTACTTTCATAGCGATGTGGCTGGTTTGGAGACTCAGGCGAGCTGCATTATCCGGAGGCGATCTGCAGCTGGCAAAGTCCACCTCGTATTGTATTCATTTTATTTTAATTTCTTTGTCCAATTTGTATTTTGAATAAGCTCGTAGTATTTGTGAAATTCTTAGAATTTGCTCATGTACTTGTGTCACCGGGTTCATGGATGTATTCGGGATGTATTTTATGAAAATGAAATATTAAACTGTCATATTTACTTAGCGGAGTTTACTCAGTTATTATGTAATAAAGTTAAAGGTAATGATTTTAAAAATGCTAAAACAGGAAATTTAGCTTAACCATTTAATGATTGGCTTTCCTGACAGTGGTCTCCGGCGCCATCATGACCTTATGGATTTTGGGTCGTGACAACGTGGTATCAGAGCTCTAGGTTCCCTTAGGTTTCACGAGTCATGAGCAAGTCTAGTAGAGTCTTGTGGATCAGTACGAAGACGTCTGTACTTATCTTCGAGAGACTACACGACTGTTAGGAGTACTTCCCTTCTTGATTCCTCATCGTGCGATTTGATTCCTCCGAGGCTTATACCAACGTTTCTTTCTATTCAATCTTATAAGTCGCGAAGCACTTGCTAACCATCAGGAATTTGAGGAATTAAAATGGTTCTACGGATATGATGCGAGATGTTTTTCATGTTGTGGCCCTGCATAAGGATAATGTGTTGTTTCAGCTTAGTAGCTGTGTTTCTAAGAGCCTTAAGTCTATGCTCAGGTAGTGATGATGCTTACGATTGGTTATCGCGCGATGTGAGTGTGATGGTAGAATACTTGCCCATATGTTGGGGGGTGATGAATGGCTTGAAGGAAGGTCTTCTCAGGGCGTTATTTCGGGATTCCAACATTTTAGTTCCGGTAGAGGAAAGGCATTTGGACTATAATTGGTCAGGTCTTGGATTGATAAAGTAGTAAGACTTGGTGTTTTCAAGTGAGATGGGATATGCACCTGTGATTTGATGTTGTCGTCACTGATCGAATGAAATATTTTGAGTTTGTCAGTGATATGGTTTCTTCGGTTGCATAGGGTCAGAGTATTGTGAAGAAGTATTGAAGAAGCGGTAGTCAGAGACCGTGAGGCGCAGTGTTTCAGTACTGGATAAGTGTTGATGATGAAGGCAGCTCGAGATAGACGATCTCGGAGAGTTTGAAGTCGTGGCGAACTGCTGGATTAAGAACTACAGAGAATGATGCTGAATTGAGACAACAATTGGGCAACATACGATGAAGGAAGACATGTGAGCAGTGTCAGGCGGCGACTAAATTTCTAAAAGGCCAGGCGTAAGTAAAGGAGGTCAGGTAGTGCCTAAAGGAATGAGTTTAACCAAAGTGGGAGAGTGGCAGCATAGCGGTGAATTAGAGGATATTGTAGCGCATTTAGTAGATGTCCATGAGGAGCGGACGGACTGGTAAAGTTGGTGAATGAGAATAGGCTTAGGATGGGATATTGATGTTGTAGAGGGTGTGCAGTACGGCGTCGTTGGAAGGTGTCAGTTGGTGATTTCCACGTGTGGGTTATCTCCTGTGAGTGGGTTAGCGGTTGTGTGGTTGGCAAATTTCTGTGAGGGATTCTAGTGGCTATTCGATAGGAGGCAGAATGTGTGAATGATGCTAGAGAATTTTAGTATTTAGGGGGTACTAACAAGAGAATTTGGAAGAATTGGACGGATTAGTTGAGCAAGATCATGTTAACAAAGGGGAGAAGAGCAGGGTCTAGGGTGGTGCAAGGAGTAGCTTCGAGCTAAGTGGGGGAGTCCCACCACCCACAATTGGGTTGTAGGATTGTGTTATCATGGGGTTGCGCATTGTCGGCGTATTGGCAAGTTATTACAGCTAAGAGAAAGGAGTAAAATGGTGATTGTGCGTGGGATTTGATGAATGTGTGCAAAAGTTGGCCCTATTGGACCAGGGTTAGGCTTTGAAAGATTTAGAATTTATACTTAAGGAATAGGCGAGTTGTTAGGGTAGTGACTTAGTCATGTGCTTCATTAAAAAGGGTGTTCGTGTGCTAGAAGAGCCTTGGAGTTGATTGTATTCGGGGCCAATCAGAGTGGGTGACTCTCAATAGTGGTCCTAATGAATTTGAAAGTTAAGAATGCAGCGTTTAAGGGTTTCAGGTAGCAGTATGATTATGAATCGAGCTTATGCAGCGTAATTTCTGAGGGAAAAAAATGGTTGGAGTATTCTATGTTATTTTCAGCGTGCAGGATACTATTGGAGGAGTGAGAGAAATAAACTCCGGATTTGTAGAAAGATTATCAGGATGGGTATATCGGTCAGAGATGTGCATGCGCACAAGGAAGGTATGAGATGGTTTGTGGGATTGAGGAAGCATGGTCTCGTGAATCAAGGCCACTGGGGATGAGTGAGGATTGAGTTTGCTATGAGTTGAATGCGGTTACTATTATTTCTGAGGCAATTAAGGATAATTAGAGAGAAGATGGATTGGTTAGCCATGGTTGAAATGGCACTTACGACAGTGATCAGTTCCTTCAGTGTGGTTGAGTTATGTGTATGGTTTGTGTGGTGCTTGTCGGCTGTCGTAATAGATTTCATTTGGAAGCATTCAAGTTCTATGGCCTGAAGGTGTAGGCGGGTCCCGGAAGGTTTATGGTGGTATAGACCACTACTTAAGGATTTGCATGTTGGGTGATTGTGAGAATTCACTTGAGTGTTGTTATTGCTCTCTTGAATTGAGGTAAGTAAGAGGTTTCTATATGATGAGGTGTTTCCCCTATTAGTGGTTCAGGAGTTATGATGGAATTCTTGCGCTATTTCATATTGGCATGTTAGGTGCAGTAGTCAATGTGGAGCTGGAAGTAAGGATCGAGATTGCGGCTCGGTGTTAACAAGGATGTCTTGAGCTCATATGAGCAAGAAAAAGTGACTTGGAAGTTCAGAGTAAGCTGGTGGTATCTTCAGTGCCACCTGAGATCAATATTCGGTGAAAAAGGCTTTGTATCCTAATCATGGTTTCTTAAAATGGGTTTGCAGTATTAATGTGGTCGGTGTTATGGATGTGCAGACTTGTTACCTGGTGTGGAAGGTCGTGGGAGCATAACCACGAGAAGATTGTATAAGTGTGACATGTAGTCACCTGATTGGTTGAATAATTAGACCAAGTATAAGGAAGTGCAATATTGCTTATTTGAGGATTTATGCCAGGAAGGCATTTGGTTCAATTGGTTGTGGATTGTGGGGTGTTTGTCCCAGCTATGATGGTTGTTCTTGTGTATTATGAGAGGAAGTGGGTTATTATGGACCCAAGTCAAGCTATTAGCCTAGTTCAGTGCAAGCAGAATCGACTTGAAGTGTGTGAATGGATTAATACAAGATTTTGGGCTTCATGTGAGTTAGGTGTGTTCATTTCAGTATAGCTCACCTCAAGGAGGGGTGTTGGAATATCAGGTGTTGTTCCGTCTTCGTCAAATTCATGTAATGTTGTGATTGTGTTGTGTGAGTTGTAAAACGGCTAGATAGATCCCTATGGGTTGAGTCTCCATGTAGTGATGATGTTATGCGATCAGGAGAGCTCTTGAGATTCAGAGTATATATTGCACCTCAGTTGTGCTTAAGTTTTGTAGCATATGGCTTTATCAGTCTCCCCAGGATGGTATTGTGCACTTAGCGTGCTTGTGACCGATGTTCGAGATTTGTAATAATGAGCAATTCAATTCCGTGTATATTTCCTTATGTGAATTTTATGATGGGATCGGGTGGCATGCCGCCACGGGTCTGTTATTTGGATCGGTTTGCACGCCGCAACAGTGTGATGATGAGTAAGGTTCCTATATTTAGTTTTTTTGTGTTTTAGTTTCTATTTTTCGAGAAGATTTCTTAATAAGTTGCGTGAGTTGAGTAGTCTTTTCTTGAGTCATTTCTTTATGTACCATGTTCGAGTTATGGCCTATTGGCGCGTTGTGGTGTCATGTGAGACTGTTGGTCATGTTTGGGGGTGATTTGTTGTTTGAGCAGTTCATACTGGGTGAGACGAGATTTTTGGATCAGGCATCTAGTGCGATAAGGTTATGTGAAATACATTGAAGTACAATAACCCTTATTGGTTTGTAATGAGATGGTGGTCTTAGTCAAGAGGAAGGATTCAATGTTTGGTTAACTCTGCAATTGGTTAGAAATTTCTACACATCTCCTCCGTTGTGGTGTTATCGCCAACATTATAGCTGGATATATATATATATATATATATATATATATATATATATATATATAAGAAGGTGCATTGGGAGCGTCAGATTCGTGGAATTTTGGCTATTAAGGTTCAGGGAGTGTCATTGTGGTCAGATGATGAATTATGTGGTGCATGGTGCTAATTCAGCAAAAGGTATGCCGTCATGTTCTGGTATATCGTGTGGTAGTTGATACGGTGTTTATGTATTGGAACTAGGCCTGGCAGAGAAATTTTAGGTGTTGGAACTGGATTCTGAGCCTATTATATGGATAAAAGAAGAAATCTTCAGATTTGATCGAGCTAATGTACGCAACTGGGTTGTGGTAGCAAGGGCAGGTGGGCAAAGTGTTAGACAGTGATTTCAGATAACTCCAGAGCAGTTCTTAGCACGTTCGAGGACGAACGTCTGTTTAAGTGGGGGAGAATGTAATGACCCGACCGGTCGTTTTGAGCTCTAGCGCGTCATTCAGCGGTTTGAAGTCATGAGCAGCTCCATTTTAGGTATTATGACTTGTGGGTGTGGTCGGAATTGAATTTTGGGAAGTTTAGAGTTAATTTGGAAAGAAAATTCTCATTTCAGAAGCCTTAAGTTGGAGAAATCAACTAAGATTGGAATTCTGAGTAAACAACCTCCGAATCGGGATTTGAAGGTTCCTACAGGTTCGTATGATTATTTCGGACTTGGGCGTATGTCTAGATCGGGCTTTGGATAACCCGGGAGCGTTTCGGCGTATATTATGGAAGTCAGCATTTTGAAGAAATTTCCAAGTTTGGCTTGAAGCACATTTCAGTGATATTGATGTCCGTTTGGGATTCCGAGCCTGGGAATAGCTTCGTATGGTGATTCTGAAGTTGGGAGCGCGATCAGAAGTGAATTCGGATGTCCGTACGTTATTTTGAAGTCATTTGGCTAAAGATAGAAATTTGAAAGTTTTTGAGAAATCCGACCGAAGTGGAAATTTTGATATCGGAGTCGGAATGCGATTCCGGAAGTTGGAGCAGGTCCGTAATGTTGAATATGACTTGTGTGAAAAATTTGGAGTCAATTGGATGTGATTTGATAGGTTGCGGTATCAGAGGTGAAAGTTTGAAATTTCAAGTTCATAAAGTTTGGATTTGGGTGCGATTCGTGGTTTCAGCATTTTTTGATGTGATTTGAGGCCTCGAGCAAGTCCGTGGGATGTTATGGGACTGAGTCGTGTGATTGGACGGGGTCCCAAGGGCCATGAGTGTGTTTCGGGGTGAGTTCAGATCATTTTTCCTCTGTTTTGCTGCTGCTATTTTCTGGTGTCACTAATGTAATATGCGATCGCGGTCCATGGTCTGCGATCACGGAGAAGAAAAATTGAAGGGAGATATTTTTAGATTATGCGATTGTAGGAGTTGGTGTGCGATCGCGAAGAGGACTTGACGGCTGTTGGGTTGGCCTGTGCGAACGCAAGGGGGAAGCTGCGATCGCGGAGGAGGAAATTTGGAGGGAGTTGGGAATGGCTAGCACGATCGCATGGATGAGAGTGCGATCGCGTAGAGAAAATCTTTGGAGGCAACAGGTTGGCTTGTGCGATCGTAGTTGAAGATCTGTGATCGCATAGAAGGTTTGTCTGGGCAGTGAAGTATTTTAAACGGGATTTTGGCCATTTCTTCATTCTTTCACTTGGTGTGGGCGATTTGGAGAGCTTCAAGAGGGTAATTACGTCATCTATCTCAAGGTAAGTTGTTTCTAATCATTCCAAGTTAAATACAAGGTTTATGCATGGATTTGAACATGAAAAATTGTGGAAAAATTGGAAATTTGAAGAAAACCTAGAAATTCGTATATTGGAGTTTTACCACGAATTTGAGCATGAAATTAAGGGTAAATTGTGTATTTGAGTTAGTAAGACTATGGGTAGGGTCTTAAGCAGAGATGAGAGTTTATATAATCTGAATTGTTAACAAATATTAGAGTATATTTTCATTAGTTTGTCGTTATTTGGATAGTTTTGGGGCGTCGTGCGTCCATTGGAGTCATCGGAAGGGCTTGGAAGCCGGTTATGGAATTTCGGAGCGAGGTAAGTCTCCTTTCTAACCCTGTGAGGGGGAATTTTCCCCATAGGTGAACTAATGAAATATGTGCTACTATTTGTGGGGGCTACGTACGCACGAAGTGACGAGTCCGTGCGTAGCTACTATTATGCTTATGTTCGGGTAGACTAGGACCCACTAGCATGCCTTACGTGTTGTACATGTGATCCTGCCAATACTATTAGACTGATAATGCTATTGAATTTGTAATTTATTTCCTAAGAAGGCTAGAGTGTACCTTTCTAAATTATTTTGAAAGTGAATTGACTTCTCCGTGGATAATTGTATTCCTGATAAGGTTATATTATTGAATATTATTAAACTTGGAAAATGAATTTCGAGAAAAAGTTTTAAATACTATTTTTGTGACTTTTAAAAGAGAAA
Source organism: Nicotiana paniculata (assembly GCA_005239505.1). NCBI lineage: Eukaryota > Viridiplantae > Streptophyta > Magnoliopsida > Solanales > Solanaceae > Nicotiana > Nicotiana paniculata. The sequence continues at coordinate 17,843 of MDKI01155770.1, forward strand.
ATTTTCATTTACTTGAGTATTTATTTTCCCGATGAAGTCGGGGTGGACTGTTGATTGTGCATGACTGCATGTGACCGCTTCGCAATTTACATTCCGGAGCGGAGTGTTATTTCCTCCACTCTCATGGGAGCGGGCCGTACGCCATGGCAAGATTGAAAAATATATTATGGTTCGGGCCATTCGACCCTCGGCAGTTCACAAATATGATTATTAGGATGGCTCAGGCCGGTTGTCCTTATCCCATATGCGCATGCTAAATTGTTAATCATTTTCACGGATTTTGATGTGACAAGATTATTTGGGGGGGAAATGAAGAAATAATTGTTTATTTGAGAGTATTTGGGGGGAAAATGAAGAAGTAATTGTTTATTTTAGATATTTGGGAAAAAATGAAGTAGTAATTATTTATTTACTTTCAGTGTTTATTTGAATTACGGTTATCTTTAATGTTTACTATTTTTATCATCCTCGTATGCCTAATACTGATATCATATCTTGTTAAATTATTTTGTTGGATCTTAGTGAGTGTCAAGTCGACCTCTCGTCACTACCTCTCTGAGGTTAGGCGGTAAACTTACTGAGTACGCGTTATTTTTGTACTCATGCTACACTTGTTGTACATTTTGTTGCACAAGTAGTGTCATAGCGATGTGGCTGGTTTGGAGACTCAGGCGAGCTGCATTATCCGGAGGTGATCCGCAGCTGGCAGAGTCCACCTCGTATTGTATTCATTTTATTTTAATTTCTTTGTCCAATTTGTATTTTGGACAAGCTCGTAGTATTTGTGAAATTCTTAGAATTTGCTCATGTACTTGTGTCACCGGGTTCATAGATGTATTCGGGATGTATTTTATGAAAATAAAAAATTAAACTGTCGTATTTACTTAGCGGATTTTACTCAATTATTATGTAATAAAGGGAAAGGTAATGACTTCAAAAATGCTAAAATAGGAAATTTAGCTTAACCATTTAATGATTGGCTTGTCTGACAGTGGTGTCCGGCGCCATCACGACCTTATAGATTTTGGGTCGTGACATATTATTTTGAGTTGTAAAATAAAAATTTAAACTCTTGTAATTGATGAATATTGATTATACTTCCTTATTAGCTTCAACAAAAACACATGCATAGCCTTTACAGATTTAAGAGTTTTCTTTGAAAAAAAATTATAATCTTTTATCAAGTTCATTAATATAGAAGACACAAACATTATCAGCTAACTAATAGAAGCCACTCTATTTTTCTTTCGCACGAGCAAAACTGTTCTATATTAATTAATTAAAATATTATATATGTACTACATCCGGTAGCTTAAAAAAATAAATTACTATTGCAATTTATTATTATTTCATTTGGAGAGAACATGCTTTCTCTATCCATGGTATGTATGCATATAATTACTAAATGACACATGTTCTGTATAGTACTAACAAAATTACAAAGTCTTAGCTAAGAACATATAGCGAGATTTCTTGACGTAAGATATGGTATAATTTGTCAATCTAACTTTACTTACGGGGCCAGGGGGACTCAACAGTATGAAGATACTATACTCTAGACATGAGAGTGCAGAAGCAAAATTCTTTGCTATAAAATTAATAAAACAATGTCAATCTACAAATGCTTTGAAGAACCTAGAAATATTTCTGTGACGACCCAAAGGGGTCATAACCTATGTTATTACCCATCCCGTACCTCCGAGGCCTTGAAAATCTCATTTGTATTGGCTTCGATTTGCGTGAGCAGTCCGGACGCGTAGCCGGACAGCTTAAATATGAGATTCTGTGAAAAATGCTAAGATTTGATATTAAAATGAATAAATTTGACTTTGGTCAATATTTTTGGTAAACGGACCCGGACCCGTGATTTGACGGTCCCAGAGGGTCCGTAGGAAAATATGGGACTTGGGCGTATGCCCGGAATCAAATTCCGAGATCCCAAGCCCGAGAAATGAATTTTTGAGTAAAATTATTTTCTGAAAATATTTAAGGAAATTGAAAATGAAATCTGAATAAAAAGTAATGATATCGGGCCCGTATTTTTGTTCCGGCGCCCGGTACAGGTCTTATATATGTTTTAGGCACTTTCTGTAAAGTTTGGTTGAAATCGGATTTCGTTTGACGTGTTTCGGACTTAAAAATGGAAACTTTGATGTTTTTAGGAAATTTGATAGATTTCATGGCTGTTGAGGTTTAATTCTATGTGTATGATGTTGTTTTGGCGATTTGATCGTACGGGTAAGTTCGTAGGATGTTGTGTGAGTAATCCGTAAAATTTGGTGTCGTTTCGAGATGTATAGGTCAGTTCGGCACGTTGTTAGCGAAGTTAGAAAACTTAAAATTTCCTAAGTTTGGTTCTTGAGGTTTGGGCTTGTGAATTCGAGTTTTAGCTATGCTTTGAGTGTTCCGAAGGCTCGAGCGAGTCCGTATTATGATTTGGGACCCGTTGGTATATTTGGTTTGGAGCCCCGAGGGCTCGGGTGAGTTTTGGATAGGCCACGGATTTCATTTTTGATCTTGGAAAGGCTGCTGGTGTTCTGTTCTACAGGCTTCGCAAATGCGAAGCCAGCATCGCAAATGCGAAGGTGCACTGGTTGCACAGTGATCGCAAATGCGATCCTTCCTTCGCAAATGCGAAGTCCCTCCTCCTGCACAGTGACCGCAAATGCGAAGTATTCTTCGCAATTCCCATGCAGGGGTGTTTGCAATTGCGAACACTTGTTCGCAATTGCGATGCCAACCAGTGGCCTACACTGTACAAAACCGAATTTTGACTCCATTTTTCATATTTTATCAAACTCAAACACTCTTAGGCGATTTTTTTCAAAGAACAAGACTCTTCCAAATCAGTTGTAAGTGGTTTTTATTCATTTCCTTCAATCATTAACATTATTTAACATGTTTTCAACTTAAAATCAAAGATTTTCATGGGTGAAATTGGGTAGAACTTAGGTTTTTTCTAAATTGAGGTTTGAGGGGGTGATTGACCTCCGATTTGTAAGATTTGTATGTGGCTAGACTCGTGAGGGTTCGAGGGTTCTGAAAATGTAAAATTTACCCGACTCCGATATACTGGCCTGAGGGGTATTTTGGTCATTTCACCTAATTTCGCGACGTAACCTTGAATTTAATAATAGAATCAATTGCATGAGATGTTATTTATGGTATGAAATTTATTTGAATAGATTCGGGCCATTTGGAGTTGGATACTTGTGGCAAACATGTGGTTTCGGGTTGATTGTTATACTTTGGACCCGAGGTAAGTGTTCGGTCTAACCTTAGCTTGAGGGAATAGGAGTTGAGTATAATTTACTACTCGCTACTTGCTAATTTCCAAATACGATGTATAGGCATGGTGACTAGTATCTATACATCGGTGTCTAGCATGACCGTGAGTCTTTATATTGTGAATATTCTGATTTCGTGATCATTTCCGTGCTTAATTGATGATTTCTACAAATTGTGACGAACTATGAAGAAATATGAGATAGTATGTCTATGGAGCATTGGCTCAGATTGTGAATTGAATAATGAAGAAATATGGGATAATATGTCTATAGAGCATTGGCTCAGATTGTGAATTGAATAATGAAAAAATATGAGATAGTATGTCTATGGAGCATTGGCTCAGATTGTGAATTGAATAATGAAGAAATATGGGATAATATGTCTATAGAGCATTGGCTCAGATTGTGAATTGAATAATGAAAAAATATGAGATAGTATGTCTATGGAGCATTGGCTCAGATTGTGAATTGAATAATGAAGAAATATGAGATCGTATGTCTATGGAGCATTGGCTCAGATTGTGAATTGAATAATGAAGAAATATGAGATAGTATGTCTTTGGAGCATTGGCTCAAATTGTGAAATGAATAATGAAGAATTATGAGATATTACATCCTTTGGAGTGTTGGCTCAAGTGATAGAGTAAATTATGAAATGAAAGTGAAAGAAAGAGAAATAATTACTAAATTATACCCTTGCCGGGTCATTGTTGCTTTTGATATTGTTCCCTTGTCGGGATTTAATTGTTTTAATTGAATTTTCCCTTGTCGGGATTTAATTGTTGAATTATTGTTCCCTTGCCGGGATTCCTATTTTTGTTCTGTTTACTTCTTTGCCCTTGTTTGTGATTGTTGTTTGGTTGAGGAAGAGTGTTAAAGCACGAAGGGTGATGCCGTGCACTTGTCTTGGTGAGAATGAGAGTAAAGCACGAAGGGTGATGTCGTGCACTTGTCTTGGCGAGAATGAGAGTAAAGCACGAAGAGTGATTCCGTGCACTTGTTTTGGTGAGAATGAGAGTAAAGAAGGAAGGGTGGTGCCGTGCATTGTTTGATATTGTCTCCGTTGTTGGGATGTTGAGATTATTGTATTGTTTCCTTGCCGGGATTTAATATTTTAATTGATGTTCCCTTGCCGGGATTTCTATTCTACTCTGTTTACTCCCTTGCCCTTGTTTGTGATTGCTGTTTGGGTAAGGAAGAGTGATAAAGTACGAAGGGTGATGTCGTGCACAGTGAGGAAAGAGTGTAAAGCACGAAGGGTGATGCCGTGCCGTACGATGTACCATTCCGTACCATATTCATCGATTATACAGTGAGGAAAGAGTGTAAATAATGAAGGGTGATGCCGTGCCGTACGATGTACTATTCCGTACCATATTTATCGATTATACAGTGAGAAAATAGAGTAAAAAGCACGAAGGGTGATGCCGTTCCATGATTCACATTGATTACATTATACATTGCATAGTGAGGACGAGAGTAAAAGCACGAAGGGTGATGTCATGCAAGTTTGTGATTTCTTGTCCTTATTGATATGCTAGATCGTTGTTTCTTTTCCTTATTGAGATTATCTTATATGAAACTGTTATCTCCCCACATCATGTCCTCCTTCCCTTATTCGTTGTTTTCCCCTATATTTCTATCCGTTGCACATATGTATATTTATTTATTTGAACTGCACAAGTTTTTTTGATAGTCTGGTTCTAGCCTCGCCACTACTTCGCCGAGATTAGGCTAGGAACTTACTCAATACATGGGGTCAGTTGTACTGATGCTACACCTGCACTTCTTTATGTTGTGCAGATTATGCAGCCGGGCCCGGAGGACATCATTAGTGAGAGTGTCTTCCAGCTCATCATAGAGGCTTCAAGGTATACCCGCTAGCGTTTGTGGGCCTTGGCGTCTCTTCCATCCCTTTGTCTTCGATTCTGTCTTGTTTTTCCTTTAGTTTCAAAGGCAGACATGTAATTCCTTTCAGACTTGTATTTAGCACTCTTAGGCAGTTTGTGAGTTTGTGACTCCAGGTTTTGGGAAATTTTGCGTCATTGTATTGTGATTGTATTTACTTATCTTAAAACTGTACATATTCTGCTGATTTAATTTCGAAGTGTTTTAGCTTATTCTGAAAAGTTGAGATATTCATGTTAGTTTAGCTATATACGTTGGCTTGTCTAGCGGGTTCAACGTTAGATGCCATCACGGTCTGATGGTGGGATTTCTGGGCGTGACAAGTTGGTATCAGAGCTCTAGGTTTCTTAGGTCTCACAACCCACGGACAAACTTGGTAGGGTCTGAGGGATCGGTACAGAGACGTCTGTATTTATCCCTCAGAGGCTGCAAAGTTAGGAATAACTCCACATTTCTTCATCTCCATCGTGCGAATTTATTCTATCATTGATGATTGAACTTGCCTACTCTTGTCCTCTCACTAATCTCGACAACACGCGAAGCGTCTACGACCAAACCAGAGATAAAGCACCAGGGAAAGCTACGATCAAGGGAAGAGACAGAAGCAGAGCGCAGTATAAAGCTCGAACATCAGCACTTATTGTACAGTCTCAAATGGATCTAGATGCGGAGGTTCTAGCTCGGTCAACATGTGTTAGACTAGTTCAGACTCCGGAAGGATTTATAGCTACTCCATGGTTGCAGGATGCACTAGTCCATTTATTGAGGTTGGACAAGTTACCAAACAAGTTCCACTTCATTTCAGTGGTATATCTTTTGAAGACCTAGATGATCTACTTGACCGCTTCCGTGAAGTATTGCATACCGTGGGAATAAGTGTAAAGCAACGGGGTTGATTTATATGAGCTGTGAAGTTTAACATCATGGATTATCAGGTATTGTGACCTATGACTTCGTGCCACGTGGGGGAAGTCCACTGTCAAGGAATAGATTGGAGGCCGCGTGCCATATCGATTTTGGTTGGAATGTATAAGGCTGGGAATTTTTGCAAGATATAAAGCTGGGAATTTCGGACGAACTCAGGACAGGTTGATACTTTATGTCGACTGGTGGTAGAAATTGCCCTAGACTTAGGAGAGTCATACTTCATCAGAGCACTCAGGCTACGTGCCCCATTGCAACTACAACTCAACTACATGACAACCTAGGGAAAAAAGGAGTCGGAATGTCGAAAGTGGAGGTTAGATTCCTAGAGGTGGAGACCCAGTCTGTTGATATGTTTTCTATGGTATGGACGAGGTCGTTACATTAAATGATTTCACTAAAAGAACAATCTCTAATTATTATAAAGTAATGATTTTCTGAACTTAATTCGGTTATGCTTATCTAATAAAATTCTTCTAATATGCTCCTCTTTCGGTTGAGCTTCGTAACTCAAAAATCTACTTATGTGAATACTTGTATTGAGAAATCCTGTGGGGTTAACTGTGTTTATCGTTGCGTGTTGAAATTCTGGTTAACGGAAAATATTTAAATGAAGGAAATGGAATGTTTCGAGTGGCACGATATGCATATTACTTATGATTCAGAATTGAGGATGAGATCCTCGCGTGTTGAAATGATTTGGTATATTTAGACCGGACCTCGAGCCGCGGTGGAAGTTATGTAAGGATTAAATCCTTGTGATGGAAATTCTTGCGTTTAAATTCTCCCTTGTGAATTAAATTTTGTTTCTTTTTACTATAAGTACTGGTAGGAAGTCATGCTTGTTAAAGACTTATGTATAAAAGTAGGAGTAATAATAATGATATTAATTAATAAATAAATAAATAAACTAATTAACCATCTGTGCGTAATTTTCTAAATTCGTGCTATAATTATGGAGCCTTAACTTACAAGGTAGGCGCAACTCCATGTGGCGTTAGATGATGCACGTTATTTTGGGTAATTATGAGGTCTTCAAGCATCGTATCTCGATATCAGTATTGTGAAGGAATTGGAGGAGCAGTTACAGGATTCGTTGGGTAATGGCTTCATTAGGCCTAGTGTTTCTCCTTGGGGTGCTCCAGTATTGTTTGTCAAGAAGAAAGATGGCTCGATGAGGATGTGTATTGACTACCGACAGTTGAATAAGGTTACTATTAAGAAAAAGTATCTTTTTTCGAGGATTGATGATTTATTCGACCAACTTCAGGGTGCTTCAGTGCTTTCCAAGATTGACTTGAGATCTGGTTACCATCAGCTGAGGATTAGGGCGTCTGATGTCCCTAAGACAGCCTTTCGCATTCGTTATGGGAATTATGAGTTCTTGGTGGTGTCATTTGGATTGACAAATACCCCAGCTGCTTTTATGGAGCTGATGAACCGAGTGTTCAGGCCTTATTTGGACTCGTTCGTTATTGTTTTCACTGGTGATATTTTGATATACTCTCGCAGCCGAGAGGGGAATGAGTAGCACCGTAGAGTCGTCCTTCAGACTCTGAAGGATAGTTAGCTTTATGCAAAGTTTTCAAAGTGTGAGTTCTGGTTGAGTTCAGTTGCATTCCTGGGTCATGTCATGTCAGTAGAGGGTATTCAGGTTGACTCGAAGAAGATTGAGGCAGTCAAGAACTGGCCTAGACCAGCATCAGCTACAGAGATTCGGAGTTTCTTGGGATTAGTAGGCTATTATCGTCGGTTCGTGGAGGGGTTCTCATCTATTGCAGCCCCGATGACTAGGTTGACCCAGAAGGGTTCCTAGTTCACATGGTCAGACGAGTGTGAGATGACCTTTCATGGGCTCAAGACAGCTCTGACTACGGCATCGGTATTAGTTTTGCCCACAGGTTCAGGGCCTTATACAGTCTATTACGATGCTTCACGTATTGGGTTTGGTGCAGTATTGATGCAGGATGGCAAGGTCATTGCTTATGCTTCGAGGCAGTTGAAAATTCATGAGAAGAACTACCCAGTGCATGATTTAGAGTTGGCAGCTATTGTCCACGCACTGAAGATTTGGAGGCTCTACTTGTATGGCGTGGCGTGTGAGGTGTTCACTGATCATAAGAGTCTTCAGTGCTTGTTCAATAAAAAAGAGTTGAATATGAGGCAGAGAAGATTGTTGGAGTTGTTGAAGGATTATGATATTACCATCTTATATCAAAGGTGTGATGACCTGGTCGGTCGTCTTAAGAATTAACGCCCTGATCCCCTGTTAACTGTTTTCCCCAAGTCTATTTCTGCTTAATTGAATTGTCGGGACGTTCGGTTTTAAGTTTCAGAGAGTTTTGGGATATTTAGTCCCTAAATGAGAGCTTAAGTGTTGGAAAGTTGCCCGTAGTCGGAGCAGTGTGAAGACGGCCTCAGAATGGAAATCCGATGGTTTTTTGAGCTCCGTTAGGTGATTTCGGGGTTGGGAGCGTGTTCGGAATGTATTTTGGAAGTCCGTAGCTCATTTAGGCTTGAAATGCCGAAGTTTAAATTTTTGGAGTTTCCGGTCCGATAGTGAATTTTTGATCCGAGGGTCGGAATGGAATTCTGGAAGTTGCAGTAGTTCCGTCATGTCATTTGGGATGTGTGTGCAAAATTTGAGGTCATTCGGATAAGTTTAGACGTGTTTCGGCATCGGATTCATAGATCCGAAGCTTGAATCTATGCATAATCGATGTTTTTGATGTTAAGAGATGTGTTTTTAAGGCTCGACCTAGTTCAAATGAGGTGCTGGGATTGGTTGGTAGTTTTGGTTGAGGTCCCGGGGGCCTCAGGGTCGTTTCAGATACTTAACGGGAGAAATTTGGGACTTGGCTGCTGCTGAACCAGACACCTTCTGGTGTCTTCGCACCTGCGAAGGTCTTTCCGCAGGTGCGACCTCGCAAGCGCATGGGCCATGGTCGCAGGTGCGATAGAGAGGAGATTAGGCCAGTGGTCGCATGGGCGACCTGGGTTCCGCAGGTGCGACTTGGGTTCCGCAGGTGCGGGACCGCAGGCGCGACCAAACGACCGCAGGTGCGGCCCCAGTGCATCGTTAGTGAATGTCGCACCTGCGACGCTTTTTCCGCAGGTGCGGTGATCGGGACCGCAGGTGCGAGATCCCTGTGTGTTTTATTCCAAAAATCGAGGGTTTATTTCATAAGTCTAAAAATCATGTAAGGGCTCCGGAATTGGCGATTTTCAGTGAGTTTTGAAGAGAAGGATCATAGGTAATATTTTCTAATCCTAGTTCATTGTTAGACCATTAATCCCCGTTGTTTTCTTTAGTTTAATTATCAAAAATGGGGGAAAAACCATAGGAAGGGAAGAAATGTTCCCAATCCGAAATTTCCGAAAATTTGTGGAATTTTTGGAATCGGGTTTAGATTGTTTCTGGTTAAACGAGTTCGTGAGTGAATGGGTGTTCGGAAAATATAACTTTTACCGGATTCCGAGTCGTGGGCCCGAGGGCGTTTTGGTCATTTTTTACATAATTTTGCGTTTTAGCTTTGAATTAAATAGTAGAATCAGTTGCTTGAGATGTTATTTACGATATGTAATTGAATTGTATAGATTTGGGCCATTTGGATTCGGATACTCGTGGCAAACGTGTGATTTCAAGTTGACTTTGAGCCGATTCGAGGTAAGTGGCTTGTCTAACTTCGTGTGGGGGACCTTTCCCCTTAGGATGTGATATTTGGTAATTGAATGCCTCGTACGTGAGGTGACGAGCGCATACTTGTGCTAATTGTTGAAAATCCAGTTTTACTTTAAATATTTAGACTGAGTTTCTCTCTAACCTCTTTTATTCTATTTATAATTATAGTCTATGTTAGCTTAGCAGATCATGCCTAATTGCCCAAATTGCCTATCTGCTTAAATTGCTTTAATTGTACTACGTGAAGCATGTTAGGCTAGATTTACTTGTTGCTTTGTATTTTTTCACTCTAAATCTGAATATTTTCTTGTTGTGCCTGCACATTTACTTTGGGACCACGGGACGGTATCCCGGGAGATCCCCCTGCATATTTACTTTGGGACTATGGGACGGTATCCCGGGAGATTTCCCTGCATATTCACTTTGGGACTATGGGACGGTATCCCCGGAGATCCCTCTGCATATTTAATTTGGGACTACAGGACGGTATCTTGAGAGATTCCCCTGCTTAGTTACTTTGGTACTACGGGACGGTATCGCGGGAGATCCCCCTGCACACTGATATTAGGTCTACGGGACGGTATCCCGGTAGATCCTTTGGATATACATGATGGACTACGGGACGGTATCCCTGTAGATCCTTTGATATACATGTGATGGACTACGGGACGGTATCCCGGAGATCCTTTGGATATACAGATGATGGACTACGGGGCGGTATCCCGGGAGATCCACTGGACATTTGAGAAAAGGACTACAGGAAGGTATCCTGGTAGATCCTCATTGTTACCATATTTATTATGCTGTACATATTCTTGGTTTACTCTATTCTTGTGTATAGTTATTGCCTTGTTTGCCATGTCTTATTTCACTGCTGTACTTATTATTGCCGCCTGTTTTCACACGGTAAATTCCTACTATATTTTTTTATCTTAGTAGGGCCCTGATCTTCCTTGTCACTACCCGACCGAGGTTAGGCTTGGAACTTACTGAGTACCGTTGTGGTGTACTCATGCCCTTTCCTGCACATGTTTTTCATGTGCAGATATAGGTACCTCCACTCAGGCGCACTATCCCCGAGGTTGAGAGATTCTGCGGAGATTTCAAGGTATATCTGCCGCGTCTGCAGACCAGGAGTATTTATCTTATTCCAGTTTTTATGAAAAGTTTATCCCTCCTTTCATTTGTATAGATATTCTAGAGTTAGAGCAGTGTATTATATTCTGTTAGCCTGTGGTTCCCGTGAGTTTTCGGGTTTTGGGGTTATGTTGTAGACTTCCGCATTATTTTGGGTTGTATATGCCAAGTGGCATTTTTATACAGTCTTTCTTTTGGATTGTTCAGTTTCTTTTACTTAATTATTCCGCAAATTATGTTGTTATTACGCATTGCTAGGCTTACCTAATTATAGGGACTAGGTGCCGTCACGACATGTTCACGGAGGGCGAATGGGGGTCGTGAAAAGTTGGTATCAGAGCACTAGGTTCATAGGAGTCACGGAACACAGGTTGGTTTATTAGAGTCTCGCTGATCGGTACGGAGACGTATGTACTTATCTACGAGAGGCTATGTCACTGTTTAGGAAAAATCTTCACTTCATTGAATTCCTTGTCGTGCAATATCTTTTGACATCAATTCTAAACATCTATTTTCTATCCTCTCATAGATGGTGAGGACACATGCTGATCGGGATGATCAGGCACCCGTTCCCCCTACAGCAGCCGCCAGAGGCCGGGGCCGGGGTAGAGGCCGAGGACGCGCACGTGGTGAAGCGAGAGCACCTGTGCGAGCTGCCACCGAGGTACCACCAGCAGATCCAGTTGAGGTCCAGACACCTGCCACGCCTACTGCCGCTACTCCTCCAGCTCTTCAGGAGACATTATCTCAGTTTATGTCCATGTACACCACTCTAGCTCAGGCAGGGTTGCTTCCCCTTGCTGCAGCCACATCATAGCTCCAGCTGCTATCCCATCTGCTAGCCAGCCAGGGGCAAGGGTCAGGGAGGTAGAGGTCACCCTCGAGGGGGAGGCCAGGTCAGATATTATGCTATTCCTGCTCGTACTGAGGCGATTGCCTCCGATTTTGTCATTACAGGTATTATACTGGTTTGTCACAGAGATGCATCGGTTCTATTCGATCCAGGCTCCACGTACTCTAATGTGTCTTCTTATTTTGCTCCATATTTGGGTATAGCCCGAGATTCTTTGGGTTCTCCTTTTTATGTTTCTACTCCTGTGGGAGATTCTCTTGTTGTGGACCGCGTTTATCGGTCGTGTTTGGCTACTATTCGTGGTTTTGAGACCAGTGCGGATTTATTGTTACTCGATATGGTGGATTTTGATATTATCTTGGGCATGGACTTGTTGTTGCCCCATTATGTTGTTCTTGATTGTCACGCTAAGACCGTGTCGCTGGCTATGCCAGGTATTCCGCGTGTTGAGTGGAGTGGTACTTTATATCACACTCCCAATAGAGTTATATCTTTTCTTAGAGCTCAGTGTATAGTTGAGAAGGGGTGTGCCGCGTATTTGGCTTATGTGATAGATGTCAGTGTTGATACCCCTTCTATTGATTCAGTTCCAGTGGTACGGGATTATCCCGATGTGTTTCCAGCTGATCTTCTGGGCTTGCCTCCCGATAGAGACATTGATTTTGGCATTGATTTGTTGCCGGGCACTCATCCCATTTCCATTCCTCCTTATCGTATGGCTCCTCTTGAGTTGAAGGAGTTGAAGGATCAATTACAAGAATTGCTTGATAAGGGTTTTATTCGACCCAGTGTTTCACCTTGGGATGCTCCTGTCTTATTTGTGAAAAAGAAAGATAGTTCTATGCGCATGTGTATTGATTATCGCCAGCTGAACAGGGTTACAGTAAAGAACCGTTATCCCTTGCCTCATATTGATGATTTATTTGACCAGCTTCAGGGCGCACAAGTATTTTCTAAGATTGATTTGCGCTAGGTTACCATCAGTTGAAGATTCGGGAGCCGGATATCCCGAAGACTGCTTTCAGGACTCGGTATGGCCATTATGAGTTCCTAGTTATGTCATTCGGGCTGACTAATGCCCCCGCAACATTTATGCATTTGATGCGCAGTGTGTTCAGGCCATATCTCGACTCGTTCGTCATTGTTTTCATAGATGATATTCTTGTTTACTCCCGGAGTCGGGAAGATCATGAGCAGCACCTGAGGTCAGTGCTTCAGACCTTGAGAGAGAAGAAACTGTATGCTAAGTTCTCAAAATGTGAGTTCTGGTTGAGTTCTGTGGCATTCTTAGGCCACGTGGTATCGAGTGAGGGCATTCGAGTGGATCCGAAGAAGGTAGAGGTCGTGCAGATCTGGTCCAGGCCGTTCTCAGTTACAGAGATTCGTAGTTTCCTTGGCTTGGCGGGTTACTACCGCCGTTTTGTGGAGAGGTTTTCATTGATTGCAGCCCCTATGACTAGATTGTCCCAGAAGGGTGCTCCATTTCAGTGGACAGAGGAGTGTGAGGAGAGCTTTCAGAAGCTCAAGACAGCTTTGACTACAGCTCCAATCTTGATATTGCCTACTGGTTCGGGGTCTTATACAGTTTATTGTGATGTCTCGCGAGTTGCCCTTGGAGCGGTGTTGATGTAGGACGGTAGGGTGATTGCTTACGCGTCCAGACAGTTGATGATACATGAGAAGAATTACCCTGTCCATGACCTTGAGTTAGCTGCCATTGTTCATGCCTTGAAGATATGGCGTCATTACTTGTACGGTGTGCCTTGTGAGATTTATACTAACCACCGAAGTTTGCAGCACATATTCAGGCAGAAGGATCTAAATTTGCACCAGCACAGATGGTTAGAGTTGCTAAAGGACTATCACATCACTATATTATACCACCCGGGGAAGGCCAATATAGTGGTCGACGCCTTGAGTCGCCGGGAGGAGCGTTTGGGGAGTTTGGCATATCTTCATGCAGCTGAGAGGCCTTTAGCCTTAGATGTTCAGTCCTTAGCCAGTCAGTTCGTGAGATTGGATCTTTCTGAGCCTTGCCGGTTATTGGCTTGTGTGGTTTCTTGGTCTTCCTTATTCGACCGTATCAGGGAGCGGCAATATGATGATCCTCATTTACTTGTCCTCAGGGACACGGTCCATCACGGTGATTCCAGAGATGTGACCATTGGAGATGACGGGTTATTGAGGATGCAGGGCCGGATTTGTGTGCCCAATGTTGATGGGCTTCGGGAGATGATTTTGGCAGAGGCCTATAGTTCGCGGTATTCCATCCATCCGGGTACTGCAAAGATGTACCAGGATCTGAGGCAGCACTATTGGTGGCGTAGGATGAAGAAGGATATAGCAGAGTTTGTAGCCAAGTGCCTCAATTGTCAGCAAGTCAAGTGTGAGCATCAGAGACCGGGAGGGTTACTTCAGCAGATTGAGCTTCCCGAGTGGAAGTGGGAGCGGATCACCATAGACTTTGTGGTTGGACTTCCTCGGACTTTAAGGAAGCATGATGCTATTTGGGTGATTGTTGATCGCAGACCAAATCAGCCAATTTCATTCTGTTGCTGACTACTTATTCGTCGGAGCGGTTGACGGAGATTTATATTGGGGAGATCATTCGTCTGCATGGTATTCCAGTCTCTATTATTTCAGACAGAGGTACTCAGTTCACCTCGCGGTTCTGGAGAGCTGTTCAACAGGAGTTAGGTACCAGGGTGGAGTTGAGCACAACATTTCACCCCTAGACGGACGGACAGCCGGAGCGCACTATTCAGATTCTTGAGGATATGCTCCGTGCGTGCGTGATTGAGTTTGGAGGGTCATGGGATCAATTCTTGCAATTGGCAGAGTTTTCTTACAACAACAGTTATCAATCCAGCATTCAGATGGCGCCGTATGAGGCTTTATCTGGCAGGAGGTGCAGATCTCCGGTGGGTTTGTTCGAGCCGGGTGAGGCCAGGCTATTGGGCACAGAGTTAGTTTTGAATGCATTGGAGAAGGTCAAGGTGATTTAGGATACACTCCGTACAGCCCAGTCTAGACAGAAGAGTTACGCAGACCGGAAGGTTCGTGATATTTCATATATGGTCGGAGAGTGGGTTCTGCTTCGGGTTTCGCCTATGAAGGGCGTTATGAGATTTGGGAAGAAAGGGAAGTTGTGTCCGAGGTTTATTGGCCCTTTTGAGGTATTGAGGCGTGTTGGGGAGGTTGCTTATGAGCTTGCCTTACCTCCGAGCTTGGCAGGAGTTCATCCGGTTTTTCATGTTTCGATGCTCCGGAGGTATCACGGTGACCCGTCCCATGTCTTGGATTTCAGCTCAGTCCATTTGGACAAGGATCTATCATATGTTGAGGAGCTAGTATCTATATTGGACAGGCAGGTCAGGAAGCTCAGGTCAAAGAACATTGCCTCAGTAAAGGTTCAGTGGCGGGGTCATCCGGCCGAGGAGGCGACCTGGGAGACCGAGCAGGATATGCGCAACTGTTACCCTCATCTTTTCACTACTTCAGGTATGTCTTTATGATCGTTCGAGGACGAACGAATTTTTAAGTGTAGGAGGATGTGACGACTCGGTCGCTCGTCTTAAGAATTAACGCCCCGATCCCCTGTTAACTGTTTTCCCCAAGTCTATTTCTGCTTAATTGAATTGTCGGGACGTTCAGTTTTAATTTTCGGAGAGTTTTGGGATATTTAGTCCTTAAATGAGAGCTTAAGTGTTAGAAAGTTGCCCGTAGTTGGAGAAGTGTGAAGACGACCTCGGAATGGAAATTCGATGGTTCCGTTAGCTCCGTTAGGTGATTTCGGGGTTGGGAGCGTGTTCGGAATGTATTTTGGAAGTCCGTAGCTCATTTAGGTTTGAAATGCCGAAGTTTGAATTTTTGGAGTTTTCGGTCTGATAGTGAATTTTTGATTTGAGGGTCCGAATGGAAGTCCGGAAGTTGCATTAGTTCCGTCATGTCATTTGGGATGTATGTGCAAAATTTGAGGTCATTCGGATAAGTTTAGACGTGTTTCGGCGTCAGATGTGTATCCGGTTTTTCCTAAG
Organism: Nicotiana paniculata; assembly: GCA_005239505.1. NCBI lineage: Eukaryota > Viridiplantae > Streptophyta > Magnoliopsida > Solanales > Solanaceae > Nicotiana > Nicotiana paniculata. Next base: position 33,671 of record MDKI01155770.1, read on the forward strand.
TTTCTAGGCTTGAATCTATGCATAATCGAGGTTTTTGATGTTAAGAGATGTGTTTTTAAGGCTCGACCTAGTTCAAATTAGGTGCTAGGGACCTCGGGGTCGTTTCAGATGCTTAACGGGAGAAATTTTGGACTTGGCTGCTACTGAACCAGACACCTTCTACTGTCTTCGCAGCTGCGAAGGTCTTTCCGCAGGTGCAACCTCGCAGGCACGTGGTCCATGGTCTCAACGATAGAGAGGAGATTAGGCCAGTGGTCGGAGGTGCGACCTGGGTTCCACAGGTGCGGGACCGCAGGCACGACCAATCGACTGCAGGTACGACCCCAGTGCATCTTTAGTGAATGTCGCACCTGCGATGCTTTTTCCGCAGGTGAGGTGATCGAGACCGCAGGTGTGAGATCCCTGTGTGTTTTATTCCAAAAATCCGAGGGTTTATTTCATAAGTCTAAAAATCGTGT